>JAFFZH010004921.1:0-14083 GCA_018420115.1 Euura saliciscinereae
AGTTTTACAAGTTTTACTTTAGTACATATCTATAGTCATACAAATAAGTTACTAATTCTTGATAAAACAATGTGAATAATTATTTTAGGACATAAGAAATAGTAATTAATCCGAGCTAGATGCCATAATTCACTGGTAGTTAATATTCTCTAGAGCGACTGGTTTGAATATGGCGCGTAAACCGTGCCACTTAAAATGGCTGACCGACCGATTCCCCTTCCGTCTTTTGGGTCACGCCCCGCAAGGTATCGCTCCGTCCATAAGTCCGTGATTAGCGCATCATTCTGATGGATCCAACGAATGACGTCGGTCTAGCGTGGCGGGAGATTCAAATCGTGTTAATGAAATCAAGTTGGGAAAAGAACAATCGGTAAAAGTACTGTGGTGTGCTTGTTTCCCAATGAACGTCGTTGTATGCAGGGTTGCCTATCGTTGGGCGCATGTGGCACGTTGGGTTGCCTATCGTTAGGCGCGATAATGAAAATTTATGTGATAACTAGGGGCCCGCTCCTGCGCGCTTCGCGCGCCGCGTCTGCATAATAGGATCATGAGCTATACTTCGGGGACTCGCTCTCACTTATAAGAACAAATATAGTTATTTTATAATCCCTACGTAACGGGATCAGAATTAGATTATATTAAAATAAATATAAGATTAAAACTTCGCATCTCTTAACTGACACTCATTGCAAGTTCAGAAGCAACATTCACCTTTACGCCGCTTGACCGACCAGCATCCCTTGTACATACGTATTCATCTGTATTGAAAGATTAGCGCGTGCGAGTTTACGTTCGTGCTTGCGAGCGGGCGCCTCAAGGCTCCCGCTCTACAGCACTTCCGTAAACTCGCACGCGCTAATCTTTTTGTACATCAGACGAGTAAGCAACCGTCACAAGTTAAGTTAACCAATTGTTTTTCAAACCAAGCCATTTTTCCAAAATTGTTTTAAAACTTGCTAAATAATCGATCATTGTAAATGTTTTTCATTCAATATTCACTCATAATCCAAATTACGTTTAGTATGAGACCAGACTTGTGTAACATAACGTTTGAGGTTTTACCTAGACGTTGTGCTATCCGAGTGCGTTTCATAAACATTATTAATTCAATCATTTTTCCAAATTAACTGTTATTTTAATTATATAAAAACATTGATGGGAATACAACGTTGAAGTATTATACATACTTCACTGAGAGTTTCACCGAGACATTGTCCATCAGGGTATTAATCATTATAAAGAAAGAGAGAGAGAGAGAGTTATAACGCTTGATATTATCATTTATCATAATCTCATTGTTCGATTATTATTATTACATATGTTTTTACCAGATATCAATTTCTTTTCACAAATCATTGATTAAACCTTCACATTATTACCTTCATATTTTTAGTCTTCCATTATTATTCAATAACGGGCCTGACGTCGCTATTTAAAAATTAATCTTACGACACGATGGCAATCTGAGTTAGTTATTGTTAATAATTAGCTTGTCGACCGCTCGCACCGCCATCGCGACACTGATATCAGACCTCCAGGCCAGAGGTCATATTTCCGAGGCATCCTGAGACCCCGATTTTGATCATCGTTTTGAAATACTTGTTAAAAAAAAAAAAGCTTGAGTTCGTTCTGTTTTTCTTCCAATTATTCACAAAGTCATTGTATTTTGCAGGCGAACTACGAACATTTTACGTCCTCATCATCTTGAACCTGCAGTGCCTCAATTTCGATCGCAACCACAGTTTCGTTGGTAAAGTCTGTAGCTTATTGCTAGTTTTCGCTACGGGATTTCACAGTGGTTTTACGATCGAGCAATATTTTGCGAAATTGAACGATTGAGAAAAAAAACCTTCGGTTATGTGTTCAATATTCGTGTAGAATCTTCGGGGCCGTCCATTTGTGTGTTACGCGTCCTTGTTATTCGCTGTAATGATTTACACGAGGGGTCAAAGCTGCAGATCTACAATTCTCATAATATTTTGAGTACTCGTCCAATCTTACGTAAGATTTCTGGGGGAAGGGGGCCGAAAAACAACGTAAATCGTCTTACGTAATATATCGGCGGTGCCTCTATAACGCCCGACCAATCAGAGAGTTTTGCGTTGAGTGATAAACTCGTCCGATTCTGTGGGTTATCAAAAGTTGACCGCTGGCAAAAATTGTCTGCTGCGTACTGTTGATAATTGTGCGAACAATTTGGTACGAGAAGAGGAAAATTTGTTCAAATCATCCGGAAAACCGGAAAAGTCGTTGTAAAATTTTATTCTAAAACTCCGAAAGCAATTACATTAAAAATTGTTTATAAATGTCGATGTGTTCCAATTTCCAGAAGCCCTTACATTGTTATAGAGTCAGAGTTTTCCGTATCTCAGAATATAATAACGAAAATTTTTTAATCGGTATTTTTTCATGCAAAAATTAGATCCCTTTCCTCTGATTTTGACACCGCGATACAAACATATTAGAGAATTCTTCATTTTTATCGTCTTTAGCTCTGTGATAAGAAAGGTCAAGCAGATGGTATAAAAATCGCGATCCGTGCCGATCGTAATTCAGTGCTGAGATCGAGTCGCGGTCCTCCACCTAGTTATCGTAATCGGGCTGCGGTGATAAAATCCGATCGTTGTAATAGAAAATTCAAACCGCAAGGATGGGTTTGCCGTCGACGTTCTCCACCACAACTCTATGCTGCTTGGCGTTTACCGTCGTGCACATTTACGGAGAGCTGGTTATGCTCAAGTATCCGAACGGAAATCACCCAACGGAAGCGGAACGGAATTACATCTGCATAACAGAAGACGATGGAGCTTCGATAATCTGGTACGATCAGTCTGAGGATTGGTCTGAATTGGAAGGTGATGACAAGAGATGGAAGAAATTTCTGTTCCCAGTAAACAGTTATTATTTCCGCCTTCACAACGGAGGAATTACTGTCACTAGATTGCGAATCCAACACACGTTTCAGATTCCACATCCGGGAGACCAGCGTCGGGGAATGTCAGCGACTGTGCGATACGAGGGGAGTCGGAGTGTCTCGCGGAATGGGTCACGACGGGCGATTGGCGGGTGGTGAACTCGGCCGCGAAACCAACGGGCCCCGTCTTCGACTACCGATTCGGAGGTAACGGGGAGAATCAATGTGCCTTCGATCATTTTTATTTCCATCCATCTAGTGTCTATTGCTCACGAGGTTCCAAACATCCGAACGTGTATCGTATCTGCTTTCCGTCTCAATCGTTGCAACTGATTATCAGGCACGCGTTCACGTCGTAACGACCTTCATTGTTTCTCAACGTTAACATTTAGCATCCATATCAACGTATTTACCATACTTGAAGGAGTAAAAGTTTTATGGGGTTTGGCAGACCTCCCGCAGTTCCAGAGCTACGATGACCCTAGTGATAACAGATACGGTAGTCCTGATGCCCCTCGCCATGTCGCAGACGAACAATTGGTGCGTTTTACGGAGCTCCGGCAGATTCTGACCTGGAACGAACAAACTCAAAAGTTTGATATAGAGTACCACGAAATTACACCGAGCCCTAGACCCTACGAGGATCCCAACTCCCAGAGCGCCATCAATTTCAGAGATGAGTGGTGGAATTCTGTGGAAGTAGTAGAGGTGAACAAGTCTTCAAGCACCGTGTGGTTCTCCGGGCGAAATTTGGAGGATAGTGACTTTGGGATTCTTCTGTGCAAACACCATGGGTCATGCCTTTGGGTAAAGACATTCAATAACCGAATTGAGGTACGATCCTGCCCTCCGGGAGCGTCCAGACTTGGTGACGAGCTGCGTGTCTCAAAATGCGATTCTCCAAGTGAAGTCATTAGTGTAAGTAAAAAAATAAGTTGTGTGTGTAAAATCGCCGCTTTATTCGTCATGCGCGATGTAAAAATTTGGCATCGGTACAATTCCAATTGTAGAAAATAGCTTTCGACCTGAACCACATCCTTAAGCGTAGCTGACGATGAGCTGGAGTCCTCAAGCAGTCTGCGCAGAGTCAGAGCATCATATTCGTTGACTTCCCGTTTCTATTTGCAGGTTTCGAATATCAGTATGAGCAAGTGGATGCCGTACAGATTGGAATGGGACACTCAGCAGGAGACCGTCAAGATTTTCCGGGGCAATAACTCCGAGCCATTAGTGGAAGGCACTATGCCTTCGTGGGATACGGTATTCGCTGTTGGAGTTACGTTGCGGTATGTCGGACCTCGCCTCCGATTCCACTTCTGTGAGTAGAAAAAGTCATTCTCGAACGTGAAATCTACAACGCCGAAATTTTCGTGCATTTGACAAGTTTCTGCTTCATTTTTCAAGACGATTATTACTTCACCGATACAAATAACTCGGTAATATCAACGAGTGCAATCGTACACTACGGCGAAATGTTTTGTGCCGAGCTGCTCGTCGGCCTCTGCCCCAAATGCAAGCTCAACGTCACCCTGGTGAACCAATACGGCGCTGGTATCGAGACATGGTCGTTCTCTGGCGACGAACAGGATCCGTACAACGGCCTGCTGCGTTGGCAACTGGTCAACCTGAACACGCGCTTCGATATTAGTATTCCGAGAACATTGTCATTGAAAATCAAGACTATTTTGGAGGGAGACGTAGGCGCTGGCGAATGGGCGATCGATAACTTCCGCATACCTGTCTCCTGTCAACCAGAAGGCGAGTGAACGAATCGTGATTCGGTCATTCTGCTCAGAAGCTCCGAAATATTTGATCGTGTTATTTTTCTTCATAGGAAAGCTGAAGGAATCGAGAAGAACGTTGAGGATTGGAGCTACTGCCGTTTGTCAAAAATTGTCTCTTGCTGACAATTCTGTCGCCGAATCAATCGTACATAGTGCGAATAAAGATTCTAAAGTCCGTAAGTATGCGGTGCATCATCCAGGCATTGTACACCGTCCTGAGCAAAGTTCATTCGTTCCAGTCTCTGAATTGCCGAAATTCCTCCGTCATCAAACTGGGCCACTCGTAGGCAAAGGTGGGTACATCATTGGCCAAACCGGATACATTTGCGATCGGGGATTCACCGGAACTTACTGTCATCACGGTGAGTATCCGAATAGCCACTACAAGCGGTGAGCATATGCATGTCAAGTAAGAAGGTGATGATCGCGTCAATTTATAGAATGCGACAATGGCTTCTACGGGTTCAATTGTACACAGAGATGTGGAGTCTGCCGTAATTTCGAATCCTGCAACAAGTCAACTGGATTCTGCGACGCAGGTTGTCACGGTGCAGATATCGGACGATTCGAGATAGGACCTTTCTGCAAGACAGGTATTCGCAATTGCCCAACTCATTCAATGGTATCTCGGACATGAAATGCCGATTCTCTGCAACGATGTGACTATACAAATTGTCGAACATGTCCAAAAAAAAGGCTCGACCTAATTCAAAGCTGGCTCAGGCTGTTTCTCTTCGAGACCTCTATTTATCTTGTCGATAATCCCGACCCAAGAACCTCATCACAATCTCTACTGAGAGCAGGTCGTTTCCACTCACGCCAGCTCACACGGACACATAAACGACCTACTATCGGTAGTTCCGATCCTACCACCAGGCGAAACCACGCCCCCCATGAAACATCCTAATACAGGTGTAACAAAAAAACCATCATTTGCGCAGCTTTCACCGCACCGAACGCACAGAGCGTTAAGGATACGACTGCCACGATATTCCAGGGTTTAGAGCTTGACAAAGACGTGGTACTCGACAAATTCGAGGTCCAGATCCGAGAGGTACGTATACATAATACATAATCTCTCTTCTGTTCTTATTGAGTACCGTAAAGTTTTGAACAATTGCTATAGGCTGGAGGCGATCAAACATGGACGAATTTTGTACCGAAATTGAGGGTCCCTGGAATATGGTTCGCGATTTATGAAGCGCAGATCACAGGTCTGAAACCGAGCACGGACTACACGGTGCGTACAGCCGTGTCTGTAGAAACAACGCTAACGTTCTCACCTGAGTTAAATTTCACAACTCGGGTGGGTACAAACACTGACAATGAAAAACATACAACCCCCGAAATCAAGCCGAATTCAACTGGTGAGTCACCATCATCTCCTGCAGTACATCATCGGGATCAGACGGAGGCTCCCACCGTCGTTAACGTCACCGCGAGCTCGGCGAAAATAATTCAGAACGTGAAGCCTGCGGGACATGATGGACAGATTTTCGTATTATTCATATTGAGGGTGAGGCGCGAACGAAGAAGATCATCGATGACATAAGATCGTTCGAAGTCAGTGGTATGCAAAGAGCTTCGATTCTCGTTTTTGTCATTTGCAGGAGGTACGGTCCAACGACAGCTTCGTTCTTCTTCCGACGAATGCAGCGGCGCTCAGTTACGAATTGGACGCGTGGAACCTGAAACCGTATTCACTCTACAAGGTTTACGCGTTAGTCACCGTTCTCGAATCGGACCGTGCTGTGACGCTGGATAGCTCGCCGATCACTTTCAAGACAAAGTGTCCGGGTGAGTCGTCGCCAATGTCGCCCACTCCGGTGTTGAGTGTTTTATGTAGGTCCGTAAATGATAACACTGTGGTTAAGGTAGGTATTAGTTTATCAATAAGTATCTAGAATATAGGTGATACATCGAGGTACGCCTCGAGGTACGCTACGGACGGTCAGCCATCTTGGCTCTCTCCTTGTATATCTCTATGAGCGTTGGTTACGTCTCTATTCAAACGCGTCACAGCCTTCTAGATTGTCTAGAGGGCAGCACTGTCCAACATTGAGATATCGATAATCTCCCATCTGTTTCAGATGAACCCAACTTCGCGGTGACGCCAAGTGAAGGGGGTATCACAATCGACATGCTTCCAGAGGTGATTCCCATTACAACTCTGACTACTCTGAGTAACATCTTCGTGCCCTCGGGGGTGATGGGTTAGTTACAAGCTAAAACATTGTTTCAGGGCTGTGATTACCCGGCAAACCGGAAATACAGGCTCGAAGTGTACGACACAGCGAACCGTTCGATAATGAGACATAACGTCAGAAGCTTCCCCTTCGCCGTGGGCCTGAGTCCTGAAACTGAATACGAAGTAAAGCTCTCGACCGGACTTCGGAAGGACGGTCGCTTGGTTTTTACCACGAAAATTCGCACCTCCGCCGCGGAGGAGGCATCCTCCGAGGACTATGCTACTACTACTACTACTACTCAAATACCATACTATGTACTAGACTAGTCCGGAATGTTTGACTACTTTCCCGTATGGTCCCATGGACGATTGAAACACGCGCGATCTCGGACTTTGAAAATACTGCTACTGAAAGTAGTCTTTAGTTATCTCGAAATATGTCACATATTTACTATACCTAATCAAATTTTTTTTTTAATTTCTAACCACTTGATACAATTAAACCGTGTAAAGTGCGAAAATATAATCATATTGAATGCATAAACGTTGAGTGGAATGATCGGATGAACATCTTTTCCTTAATTAAGACATACGAGTCTTGAACCCATCACCTGTTTGAATTTCCCGCGGTAAATGGGCCGCCGCTTCGACCTCCCCCGAGGCCCCTCGACGCGGCTTCAAATTGCTTCACGCTCTTGCGGCAAAAAACGAGTAGAGATCAGTGACTATCTCTCTGATTGTCTTTTTTTGGCTTCTAATTGCGTTTTTGTTGCCCACGATTTTTATTCGCAGAGCCCAAAGTCCCGAAAATAATCGATTAGTCGATAACGGTCACGATTCAAATTCGTTAAATCTTCGACGGTTAACAGTTTTTTTTTTATTCTTCTATTCTACGAATCGAGGACATATTGATATATCGATCAAGTATTGCAAGATCTTTGTCAGTCAATATGAAATCAAGTCGGGAAAAGAACAATCGGTAAAAGTACCGTGGTGTGCTTGTATCCTAACGAACGTCGTTGTATGCAGGGTTGCCTATCGTTAGGCGCATAATGCACGTTGGGTTGCCTATCGTTAGGCGCGTAGGGTATGGGAGCCAAGCTTATGCTGACCAGTTCTAGTCGACGCATATTCGTATGCATAAGAATTAAGCCTAGTAATGAAAATTTATGTGATGAAGGAGAGACGATATAACTTCATGCTAAAAATGTTGAGAATTACGATAGATGACAATTCGCTGACATAAAATTGTGAAGTGTCGAATGGAAGAGATAATGAATCCTGGGATGGTCGTCAGACGAATTTAATGGAAATGTTGGATTTCCTCTTCTCTAATTATTATTGTTTTTTTTTTTTTTTTGTTATCTTTCATGCTATGCCTGATATACTACAGATTCGTACAAATTTCTAACTATCCAATACAATGGAACGATGATTAGCGAAAAGACTTGAAAAATAGATGTATGAGAGAAGTTCTACGATTCTTATCATATCGAATTCACCGCTGATATAATAATATCAGGGCTGGTATCTGGTCACTTTTTGTCACTTTTTCCGACCAAATGGTCACATTCGTCACTATTTTCGTCACAACCGTAGTTGAATTTATTTTTCTTTTTTCTATTTCCAACTACAAATTTCATAGTATTGGTAATGGTTTCCGTAAAAATTGACAAAACTCGTGTTTTAATTTGGCGAAAGAAAAATTCTTACAAAAAAGAAAACCTCTTGTTGCGATTGGCCAGAAATTAGACAAGTCAAACAACTGACGACGTGGCCACGACGAGAGCAGGACAAATTTAGACAGTGTGTGTGTAGTTCTAAATAGTGAATACTCATATATTCGAAATGCCCTCAAAAACAATAAATTTGTTCTAAATTGGACATCAAATATTAAGGTTATCAAATAATAAATAATAAAACGCATACAGAGTTACAATTGACAATATTATTTATTGATCTAGGAAGCAGACATTGAAATGATTTGATAAGATGAATTTACTCGTACTATGATCGGTCGGCATTACACGTCTTGAGTAAATAAATACGTTGCCGATTAGTGATTACGCCGATAGCCGAATCAAGAGTGACTAGGCAGACGGGTAAATACAACACTATCTCCCTCCCCAGTCAATATGTAACATAAGACAGTCAACATAAAACATTGTAAATTGGTAAAAAATTTGACTATTCACGTTTCTCAATACAGCTGTACACACTGTACTTCATTATAATGAATGTATTGGAAGTACTTCTAATTATAGCCACTTTTTAGTCACTTTTTTCGAGTAAAAAAGTCACTTTTCTCACTTTTTTTAAATTCCTTTACCGCTACCAGTTCTGTAATCTGTTAATATGTAACCATTCGTCGCATTGTTCCGTGAACGATAATCCGAACTTCTGAATGACTGACCTCTGCCCACGGATAAGACAGATTGCTTGAGGCAAAGTTCATATGCTGATGTCAGACCTCTAGGCCAGAGGCCATATTTTCGAGGCATCCTGAGACCACGATTTTGATCATCGTTTTAAAATACTTATTCACATAGTCATCGTATTTTGGAGGCGAACTACGAAATTTTTACGTTGAGTGATAAGCTCGTCCGATTCTGTGGGTTATCAAAAGTTGACCGCTGGCAAAAATAAGAGAAAGGTCGGATTAAACTAATAGAGATACTTAAGGCTAACTCACATTAAAATACGCGCGAGTAATGCTCAAAAAAGCAGAGGCACAAAGAGCCAGGATCACAGGATGGAGGAAGATTATTGAATAGACTGCACATATGACGCAAGGGGGGGCGAAGCGCAACGTTACCCCGTGCTCGGCTCAGATGGAAGGGAGCAATATGACGGGCTGCAAGTCGAGGGACATGGAAGTCAAGATACTCTGATAAGAAAGGTCAAGCAGACGGTATAAAAATCACGATCCGTGCCGACCGTAATTCAGTGCTGAGACCGAGTCGCGGTCCTCAACCTCGTTGTGATAAAATCCGATCGTTGTAAGAGAAAATTCAAACCGCAAGGATGGGTTTACCGTCGGAGTTCTCCACCGCAACTCTATTCTGCTTGGCGTTTACCGTCGTGCACATTTACGGAAAGCTGGTTATGCTCGAGTATCCCAACGGATATCACACAACGGAACGGAATTACACCTGCATAACAGAAGACGATGGAGCTTCGATAATCTGGTACAATCCCTCTGATGATTGGTCTGAATTGGAAGGTGATGACAAGAGATGGAATAAATTACTGTTCCCAGTAAACAGTTATTTCCGCCTTCACAACGGAGGAATCACTGTCACGAGATTGCGAATCCAACACATGTTTCAGATTCCACATCCGGGAGACCAGCGTCGGGGAATGTCCGCGATTGTGCGATACGAGGGGAGTCGAAGTGTCTCGCGAAATGGGTCACGACGAGCGACTGGCGGGTGGTGAACTCCGCCGCGAAACCAACGGGCCCCGTCTTCGACTACCGATTCGGAGGTAACGGGGAGAATCAATGTTCCTTCGATCATTTTTATTTCCATCCATCTAGTGTCTATTGCTCGCGAGGTTCCAAACATCCGAACGTGTATCATATCCGCTTTCCGTCTCTATCGTTGCAACTGATTAATCAGGCACGCGTTAACTTTGCAACGACCTTCATTGTTTCTCAACTTTAACATTTAGCATCCATATCAACGTATTTACCATGCTTGAAGAAGTAAAAGTTTTATGGGGTTTGGCAGACCTCCCGCAGTTCCGGAGCTACGATGACCCTAGTGATAACAGATACGGTAGTCCTAAAGCCCCTCGCTATGACGAAGAAGAAGAATTGGAGCGTTTGGCGGAGCTCGGGCAGATTCAGATCTGGAACGAAGAAACTCAACGGCATGATATAGAGTATTACGGGACACCGCGCCCTAGACCCTACGAGGATCCCAACTCCCAGTCCCAGAGCGCCATCGATTTCAGAAATGAGTGGTGGAATTCCGTGAAAGTAGGAGAGGTGAACAAGTCTTCGAGCACCGTGTGGTTCTCCGGGCGAATGTTGGACGATGGTGGCTTTGGGGTTCTTCTGTGCGAACACCATGGGTCATGCCTTTGGGTAAAGACATTCAATAACCGAATTGAGGTACGATCCTGCCCTTCGGGAGCGTCCCGTCTTGGCGACGAGCTGCGTGTTTCGAAATGCGATTCTCCAAGTGAAGTCGTTAGTGTAAGTAAAAAAATAAGTTGTGTGTGTAGAATCGCCGCCTTATTCGTCATGCGCGATGTAAAAATTTGGCATCGGTATACAATATCAATTGTAGAAAATAGCTTTCAAACTGAACTACATACATCCTTAAGCGTAGCTGACGATGAGCTGGAGTCCTCAAGCAGTCTGCGCAGAGTCAGAGCATCATATTCGTTGACCTCCCGTTTCTATCTGCAGGTTTCGAATATCGGTAGGAGCAAGTGGATGCCGTACAGATTGGAATGGGACACTCAGCAGGAGACCGTCAAGATTTTCCGGGGCAATAACTCCGAGCCATTGGTGGAAGGCACTATGCCTTCGTGGGATTCGGTATTCGCTGTTGGAGTTACGTTGCGGTATGTCGGGCCTCGCCTCCGATTTCACTTTTGTGAGTAGAAAAAGTCATTTTCGAACGTACAATCTACAACGCCGAAATTTTCGTGTATTTGACAAGTTTCTGCTTCATTTTTCCAGACGATTATTACTTCACCGATACAAAGAACTCGGTAATATCCACGAGATCAATCCTACACCACGGCGAAATGTTTTGTGCCGAGCTGCTGATCGGCCTCTGCCCCAAATGCAAGCTCAACGTCACCCTGGTGAACCAATATGACGCTGGTATCGAGACATGGTCGTTTTCTGGCGACGAACAGGATCCGTACAACGGCCTGCTGCGTTGGCAACTGGTCAAACTGAACACGCGCTTCGATACAGCTGACATTCCGAGACATTTGTCATTGGAAATCAAGACTATTTTGGAGGGAGACGTAAGCGCTGGCGAATGGGCGATCGATAACTTCCGCATACCTGTCTCCTGTCAACCAGAAGGCGAGTGAACGAATCGTGATTCGGTCATTCTGCTACGAAGCTCCGAAATATTTGATCGTGTTATTTTTCTTCATAGGAAAGCTGAAGGAATCGAGAAGAACGTTGAGTATTGAAGCTACTGCCGTTTGTCAAAAATTGTCTCTTGCCGACAATTCTGTCGTCCAATCAATCGTATATAGTGCGAATAAAGATTCTAAAGTCCGTAAGTATCCGGTGCATCATCCAGGCATTGTACATTTCGCTGTTCACCGTCCTGAGCAAAGTTTATTCGTTCCAGTCTCTGAATTGCCGAAATTCCTCCGACATCAAACTGGGCCACTCGTAGGCAAAGGTGGGTACATCATCGGCCGAAGCGGATACATTTGCGATCGACGATTCACCGGATCGGACTGTAATGACGGTGAGTATCCGAATAATATGCATGTGGAGTACGAAGGTGATGATCACGTCAATTTATAGAATGCGACCATGGCTCCTACGGGTTCGATTGTACACAGAATTGTGGATTCTGCAGTAATTTCGAATCCTGCAACAAGTCAACTGGATTCTGCGACGCAGGGTGTCTCGGCGATATGATAGGACCTTTCTGCAAGACAGGTAATTCGCAATTGCCCAACTCATTCAATGGCATCTCGGACATGAAATGCCGATTCTCTCCCGCGATCTGAATACACAAATTGTCAAACATGTCAAAAAAAGGCTCGACCCAATTCAAAGCTGGCTCGAGGTGTTTCTCTTCGAGACGTCCATTTATCTTGTCGATAATCCCGACCCGATGAAGCTCATCACAATCGTTTGATACGCCATATCTGGATGAACTACTGAGAGCAGGTCGTTTCCACTCACGCCACATAAACGACCTACTGTCGGTAGTTCCGATCTTACCACCAGGCGAAACCACGCCCCCATCAAACATCCCAATACAGGTGTAACAAAAAAATAAAAACATGATTTGCGCAGTTTTTGTCGCACCGAGCGCAGAGGACATTAAGGATACGACTGCCACGATACTCCAGAGTGTAATTCTCGGCGAAGACGAGGTACTCGACAAAATCGAGGTCCAAATTCGAGAGGTACTTACATAATACATAATTTCTCTTCTGTTCTTATTGAGTACCGTAAAGTTTTTAACAACTGCTATAGGCTGGAGGCGATCAAACATGGACGAATTTTATACCGAAATTGAGGGACCCTGAAAGATCGTCCGTTTACGAAGCGCAGATCACAGGTCTGAAAACGAGCACGGTCTACACGGTGCGTACAGCCGTGTCTGTAGAAACAACGCTAACGTTCTCACCTGAGTATAATTTCACAACTCGGGTGGGTACAAACACTGACAATGAAAAACATACAGCCCCCGAAATCAAGCCGAATTCAACTGGTGAGTCAACACCATCATCTCCTGCGGTACATCATCGGGATCAGACGGAGGCTCCCACCGTCGTTAACGTCACCGCAATCTCAGCGAAAATAATTCAGAACGTGAAGCCTGCGGGATATGATGGACAGATTTTCGTAATCTTCATATTGAGGGTGAGGCGCGAACGAAGAAGATCATCGATGACGTAGGATTGTTCGAAGTCAGTGGTATGGAAAGAGGTTCGATTCTCGTTTTTGTCATTTGCAGGAGGTATGGTCCAACGCCAGCGTCGCTCTTCTTCCGACGGATGCAGCGGCGCTCAGTTACGAATTGGACGCGAAGAACCTGCAACCGAATTCACTCTACAAGGTTTATACGTTAGTTACCGTTCTCGAATTGGACTATGCTGTGAAGCTGGATAGCTCGTCGATCATTTTCAAGACAAAGTGTCCGGGTGAGTCGTCGCGAATGTCGCCCACTTCGGTGTTGAGATATCGATGATCTCCCATCTGTTTCAGATGATCCCAACTTCGAGGTGACGCCAAGTGAAGGGGGTCTCACAGTCGACATGCTCTCGCGTCCAGAGGTGATTCCGATTACAACTCTGAGTAACATCTTCGTGCCCTTGGGGGTGATGGGTTAGTTACAAGCTAAAACATTGTTTCAGGACTGTGATTACCCGGCAAACCGGAAATACAGGCTCGAACTGTACGACACAGAGAACCGTTTGACAATGAGATATAACGTCAGAAGCTTCCCCTTCGCCGTGGGCCTGAGTCCTGAAACT
>JAFFZH010004922.1:0-13564 GCA_018420115.1 Euura saliciscinereae
TGGCCGTAATTTCGCGAAACAATTTTTTTCGGGGAAAATCCTACGTCGCGAACAGCTTCATACATTATATTTTGAGAATCATTTGAAAATTTTTGTTTCAGATCAACCGCCTGCCTGTAATTTTGGACACCGAAAACCGTGCGAGCGAGGGACACTTTTTACGCCGGCCATGATACCAGCGATCCCGCATCAAATCACCATACAACTATGGACGTACACATTTCAGAACGCGTGCATCGGTAAATGTAAATAATATGTAATTAAGTGAGAATCGACCCGAGAATTTGTTCTTGATATGATCAGATAAAAGGGTATGAAATCATACTTCGAATTTGTCCTGATAAGATCAAAGAAAATTACATATAATATTATACAACTTTTAATGTTTGATTTAATTTAGTACGGGAACCTTATCAGGACATAATTTTAGATTCGTAGATTTTTTTCTGCAGAACCCAACGTACAACATCGAAACTATGCAATACATCTACATACTAACATTGAGATTGATTCGTCACCTTTAACCTCATCATAATCGCATTCCGTTTCACATGAAATTATCCATAGCCTATAGGGTCGGACAGAGACATGCTGCGTGCATGGAATGCGGCAAATGCATTGTACGAATTTAATTTCGATTTTTAATTGATCGGCAGAATGAATGTAACACATTTGGAATTAATCGATTAATCGAAAAAACGATTAATTGAAATCGTCGATTAATCGATTAATCGAGCAAACGATTAATCGATTAATCGGAAAAACGATTAATCTAAACTCACGATTAATCGATTAATCGCACAGCCCTAATTTATAGCTTCTTCCTCTATGGCATAGACTGGCAACATTGCTTGACTGGGATACTCGTTAAAAATGATTACAGTCGGTAATTGTTCTTTCCAAATAGCATTAAATGTTTGATTTGTATGTAACTTGCACCAATATTGGTCAAGTTCCGGGTGTACTCATTATTGACCCCGAAGACGATTGCGTTAAGATGATTGGTTGACCTGAAATCCGGCACACCACCTATGGCTGAGCTCTGCACGGAACTATTTTGAGCGCTTTTGAAACTCGGTCAATTTTCAACCAAATCGAATTTTTATTCACCAAATTTCTTGTGGAAATTTATGCAATATAGTGTAAAAAATGACAGAGATGATGACGTCGAGTTCCTTTTCAAACAATCGGACTCACTGAGAACGCTCGATTTCAGCCCCTTCCATTGTCCTAAGCCGCCTCAAATATGAGAAGAAGAATACTTGTACACGTACATGAAAATGAACTTAAGTGTATACAGAATTTTAGTGTATAAAAATTGCAGCCAATTTGACCGACCCCGTTTCGGAATATAAAACCTGCAATTTGGTCGATTTAACACGTCTGAGTATAAAACGTGACTGACCGCACTTATTCCACTCTATTTAACTCACTTTTGCATTAGAAAGAAATCCGAAGCACCATATGGGGCATTCCATGTCAATTCGACCAATGATTTTTCCCCACCTTTTTTTATTCGCTTCACAATTTTTTATGATATTCTTCGAAAAAAAACTGCTTCCGAATTTTTTCAGATTTTTTCCGCCAACCCTTATTTTTTCATGATTATTCGAACCTATCTCAAAAATGCATTTTTTCAAAAATCCCTAAAAATTTCATTTTCCATCCCGATCATTTTGACACCTGTCCAATGATGGGCCGATTTTTTGTCTATTCTTTTGAGCACTTTAAACATTTTGAACGAACGAAACGCCAGTTTTCAACGTTACGAAAATTCTCAAAAAATTCCCAAATACCCCGTGGTCAATTCTGAATCCATGAATATTTGAGAGTTGGAAAAAATAATTGAGAGGTATTAGATTCAGAATTGACCACGGGGTATTTGGGCATTTTTTGAGAATTTTCGTAATGTTGAAAACTGGCGTTTTGTTCGTTCAAAATGTTTAAAGTGCTAAATAGAATGAAAAAAAAAACTCGGCTTATCATCGGATGGGTGTCAAAATGATCGGGATGGAAATGAGATTTTCGAGGGTTTTTTTAGATTAAAAAAAAATGCATTTTCGAGATAGGTTCGAATAATCATAAAAAAATAAGGGTTGGCGGAAAAAATCTGAAAAAATTCATAACATTTTTTTGTATTCGGAGAATATCATAAAAAATTGTGAAGCGAATCAAAAATGGTGAGGGAAAATTATTGGTCGAGTTGACATTATGTGGCTTGTGTTATCGACTACTACGATTTTTCTGACGAAATTGTAACACATTTTACCGGCCTATTTGCGACGAATTCATAATTGAAAAAGAAATTATTCCTTTTTGAGAACGCGGCTTGAACGTAGCGAGGAATCGACACATTGGCGCACAAAATTGAAATCGTCTCGATTTACAGATTTATAGGTATACTAGCGAGTTATCGAGAAGGAAAGGGGTTACGTTCCCTTCTACGCGGATAAGTTCTTCGCGTCGAAAATTTTATGTAAATTATTCCGTGCTCGTCAGAAATTGGACAGTTTCACTGTACATAACTGTACAGCAGTCTATCGCACCTAGGTGGATCTATACGTGTATAAATTGACTTTCAAATGGGGAAAACTATATCTAGGGCCCTTCCAGAGCCCCGAATCGATGAATCCCGACGATTCTGGGAGGGCCCTCGTAGGACCCCGGGCAGTTTTCCCTGATTGAAAGTCAATTTCTACACGGGTAGGCAGGAAAGTGGAAAAATGTCTACCGCAGGGATCTCACAATTTCGTTGTATACCTACTGTGAAATTTATTTCGAGAGCTTCTCGCAGAATAATTTCCGCCAGAACTGTGCAATGCCGGGACGTAAAACCTTTCAGGTTCTAGACTAGTAGCTGATGTAGACTTCAAGTCTCTGTGATTATTTTCGTAGTCCCGTTACTCAAGCGGCGATGGTTGCAGTGTCGAAGGTGCGAATGTCGTGAATTCATATTCGATATTCAAACAAATCGGAATAGACCGCGACAAAATGAAAACTCGTTTGCACGATGGATGCGGGGATCGTTCGATAATTCGATAATTCGATGGCACAAATTCTCCGTCTGGATGACCGCACAGTACCGATCGTTTCTCTGCAATCAGTTCATCGTTCGGAAATTGTAGTTCCGAGTGAATTTATTGAAAAATTCGAATCGTATATTGTTATCGTTCCTTGAGCCTAGCTAGTGATACAGATTCAGAATGAAATAAATATTACACCAACTCATGTATGGGGGATTCCAAGTCACATCGACCGAAAAAACGAGATTTTTTTCCTGACCCCTTTCGATCTGCTTGTCCTTTTGCACAGTCAAACTACTTGTTGAAAGGATGAACTGTGATTTTTTTCAGATTTGTTCGACTCATCATTCCATTACGAAAAATCATCGAATCAATTGATTTTCCAATTTCTTGTTTTTTTTCGCGCCTACATAGTTCAAAACGTGAACGATCGTTCATACATCGATGTATGAAAAAAGTTCCAATACGAAAATTTTGGGGATTTTTGTGAACTTTTCGAGAGTATTTATCAGATTTTTAATACCGCATTCAAGTGTAGTTTTAATACAAAATGAGTGTAAATCATTCATAACTCAGAAGTGCCCTAATCGAATTGGCTCAAATTTCTACACAGCTTGTCTTTTTCAATGCCAAAGGCTGTCTGAAAATTTCAAAGTGGGCCAAGCAGTGGTTCAGAACATGCATCAACAAATATCCTTACAGTGGCGAGAATTCGGCGATTATGAGGTCGCAAAACTGTTTTTTTGGCCACGATTCGAAAATTCAAGATCAATATTCATTATTCTTGTTTGCGTACTCGCGATCACACTTGAATTTTTGAACTGCGGCCGAGAAAACTTTTTTGCGACCTCATAATTGCCGAATTCTTGCCACTGTGCGAATAAACTTTTGCACAAAAAATTGCAACAAAATTATTTTCAGAAATTTCAAAGAAAGACGCGAATCTTTTGTACAAGAACTTTTTTCATTGCTCATCTGGATTTCACGCTATGTTGGCTTGAAAAATCGAACAACGCTAAAAGCTGATTATTTGACCAGCTGTAGTCCGAAAATACTTGGTCAGAGAAATCTGAAAAAATTCACAGTTGATCCTTTCAACTTTGACTGTGTGAAAAGGCAAACAGATCAGAAGGGGTCGGGGAAATCGACCGTTCGATTTGACGTGGAATCCCTCGTATAAAAACTGAACTTTTCATGGCCAGCGATCTTGCTATCAGTCCGATAGGAACGTCCACGTGGACCCGGGGCACTATAGGGGCTGGGGACAGATTGTTTCCCGGGCACTGATAATATATGACCTATTCTCATGACTATTAGAACCGTGTCAAGTAAGCACCCATAACGTCTCATGCGGCGAAAATTGTATGCGTCCGTGTTTCGGAAGGGAAGCAAATTTGAAGTATATACTTTAATGAGGTTTCAATGGTGGAGAAAATACCGGAACATATTTGGTAGATGAATTTCACGATAATTTACACAAAAATAAGACGTAAAATTATGTGTGCGGAATGGCTGCACTTGCAAGTTGTTCAACATTCGGCTAATTGGTATTCCTTTTCTAGTACAAAAATTGTTACATAAAATGTTTGCACTTTTTACATGAATAAAGTGTCGTGAATAAAGAAGGTCCGCTTCAGTGGCCAAAAAGTAAATTTGGAATTGTTATTGGGCTGTTTCATAATGGATTTAGAAATTGATTCGATGTTCACTACCTTTTACACTATTGAAAAGATATTTACGTCATGTAATGTTAAACAATTATCCAAGTTGGCTATTTTTTCAAAATATTGATCAAGATTCTCCCGATAGTGCAAGTGGGGGCAGGCTTCTCCATTCCGTACTTTTAATTGGTCATAAGTTTTGTAAACATACAAATCCTCCAGCGCAACTTCGATATTTCTATAAATAGCGTCTGCGATCGCTAGCGGCACCGAGATTAGGAAACGTCCTTAATTATAACTACCAACCATAATTCTTTGCACATTCGACTCATTGTCAGTTTAACATTGTTCACGCGTTTGTAACTCACTGTACACCGCTCCGTTTTTCCCATGTGAAGTTTCAAGGTTGGGCTTGGGCACACCAGATAACTTGGACCTTCTATTTCACGTTTTCGCTCTTCAAAGAAGTACGAAAAGTTCGGTAAAATTTTTGTCGAAATCAATCAACTGTATAATTGTGCAAACATGGATTTAGTGTTTTTGCTCCATCTTTCCATATTATAGAAACCATCATATGCTAAAGGAGAACCGTACAATAGGATTCAGAGAATCACCGAAGTGTTACGTTATAATGATAAGAACAGAGGATTTTATAGCCTCCCAGATAACACAGCCTGTATACGTGCAGAAAGTCTCCTTCGGTTGCTGCAACTGCTTTCTGTCGCTTTGCTGAATATGTGCTGGGACTACTTGCACGCATTCATTGACAATTGACGATTGGCAATGGTGGAAACACTTTGTTGCAATATTGTCAGCAACCTCTTCACGCGATGCTGTCATTTTGCCGCAAAATTTGCACGCACGTTGTTATCTGGAATATTGTGCACCATGGAGACTAACTCGTTGTAAACCGTTGCCTCCAGGGTTCGCACGATACTTCATACAGGGTAATTTCCTAACGATGAAACAGTCTGAAGTTGGCTAGAATCGATAAATTAGCTTCCTGACAGTTGAATTGGTTCAGAACACTGTCTAAAATTGTTATCGATAGGAATTACCCTCTATAACATGACTATTTCATGTTTCACGTCACACGTTTCATCAATTGAAGCTTCTTGATTACGAATGCGCATGCGTCGAGCACGGATAAAGTTCCCTGTATCGCCTAGGACTCAAAAACAACTGTATTCGTACTCCGCTCATGCGCACTCGCAGACTCGCCCAACCGTCGGTAAAACAGTAGCTTTATAGGGATCGAATACGAGTTGAAAAACATGCTCGTGTTAGACAACATATTTTTTGGGTTAGATAAATCCGTGTAAAAAATTTGAATTAAATGAATAACCATGTATTTTAGTACCTCCGTTAATGCTTCACTCATCTGTTATTGAGTTTCACTTTCAAGTGGAATCTTAGGTGCAACTAATTAGTGCTAACTCATCATGTGTGTAATGTATCCTATCGAATGGAAATGAGTCAACAATCGTTGCATGCAATGCAATAGACAGACCAATGAAAAACTTTGAGAATAGTATATGTATTACATACCTAGGGAGGGAAAGTAGGTTATTCCAAACTGCATGTGAGATTGACACCCGAGCCGAAGGCGAGGGTGGCAAGAACGCAGTTTGGGATGGCCTTTTTCACTCCCGTGGGTAGTATACTATTTTCCACCACCCCCTGCATCGGAAAGCACGACTTCCCGTTCACGCAACGGGCCGAAAGTCCAACTTTCCGTGCAGGTGTGGTGAAAAGGTGTTTCTAAGTTTTTCTACCTCCTTTTCTTTGTGCCAGAAACAATTTGAATTTACCAGTATTATTGTCCGGTCCGGTTTGTCCTCGTTGTTACGAAAGCTGGAAGGAGTTGGCGACTCCGTCATTATCTATTAAATCCTCACTAAACCGAGGTCTAGGCCTTCGCCTTTGATTAATGCAGCGTCGACGTATGTTGATAACATTTTTTTCTTCTTTTCATTTCCGCATAATATATATTTGACAATTTTAATATCGTTTTCTGATGATCAGTAGGACAGGGCACTGCCTTGTTGGAGAGGGGGGAATCCTCCAGACGATTTTAGGGCGCGGGCGGGTTTATTTGACCCGAACACATTGTTCCGTGACACGGTCCTTCGCGAGTTGATCAGCGACATGTTAAAGATCCTCTTCAACTAAGCCATCGTCGAGTAACGATATTTTTTTACTTCTTAAAATTGTGATCAATTGCTTAAAGTACATAACTTTACGTGAACGTCATCAAACGAGGTAAAGAACGTTATCATGAGCCACGGTAGTCGCGCTCCGCTAGGGATCGGATGTGTACTGAAGAACGGGCCGGAATTATTACGGCGAAACTCACGCGTTGCTAAGCTCTCGCGCATGTCTGATTCGACTCTGCCCGAATCACGCACTACTGTTTCTATTCCATCAACGCGCCCCCGAGATCGACAAATGCTCTAGCAAGCCGGCCTAAGCACCGAAGATCAAAGTATCCAAACATTTATCCCGCTAAAACAATATCTAGGGAAGAGTTACGTTCGACGGAAAAGTAAAAAATAACTTTTCAACAAACTCTGCGATCGACCTAACGGTTAGAGGTTCTGGAGTGCGGGTGTGAATGACGATTCCGTATACCGAGGTTGGCGTCAACGCCAAGCAGGACCTCCAAAGCCTGAATTTTAATCTCTTCTATGGTCACCGAAGTGAACTGCACGCGGAACAGGTGTACGTACACGCAGACGCAGTAATTGGATTGCTCGCTTACAAAGTAGGGGCTGCGGGTTGTAATTAAGTCCCCAACAACTGGAAAAGAATTGGAGCGTAATGATCACGAATATTATGAATCCCGTTTCTTTAGATTTACGAATAGAGTATAAGTTATTTCGATGAGAATCTTTTCGTTCCAATCTGTCTATTCGTTCATATTCGGTTTTATCTGTTTTTCCCTATCCCGTCCTATCCGCGGCAGTTCTACCTTTTATCGCCTATTCGTTTCAATTTTTTGCCGAGAATTAGGAATTGAGAGTTCCAATCCGATTCAGTTCTTCATATTCGAGTTAATTTTTTTGGAAGAATACGAATAATCTAAACCATTATTTTCTATCCGGAAGAATTCTTCTTACAGAATACAAAAATTTATGGACGAACTTATACGACGCTTCGGATTCTCTTTGGTTACTTCCAATTCGAATCAATGCTTCAAACAGAATCGAATCCTTCGTATCTTATACTTCGAATTTGACCCGATGATATAACTATCGAATCAACTCTTCGAACAACTCCACTTATACTGGTGAATTCGTTTCGATTCGGTTCATAATTCCGTCTGGACTTTTCGATGTTTACTTATAACTTTTCTCGAGGTGACTCGACAGTACGTATTTGGCATTAGTATGGTGTTCAGAGTTTTTTTTAATGTTCAGTGGGTTTTCAATGTTTTTCATATCTAACAATAAGTAGTGGAAAGTTCGAAGTTTTTATATTGTCCAGTGGGGTACGTGTTTGAAGCTCTTCGTTACTTTTCTCGAAGCACCGAAATAATATCGGTGCGGTACGTATTAGAGGTTAACCCGACGATTGTGAGTGCGGAATCAGTAACAAGGCCACAGAAGAATTATACGAAGCTGAAGAGTAAACATTATCGACGGTCCACAATGTAAGAACACTGCGTGAAATAAGATTCGCGTAGATTAAATAAGGTACAACGATCAGCTTTTCTCTGAATTACTATTATGTTTTTTCGATGCCCAGGGAAATTGAATCTGAAGCGCCCGCGATAGGCAACTGAACATACACCTGTAATTTAGTTGGCAATGCCACGTTGTAGCTCGCCGCCGAAAAAATTGCCGAGCTACAACGCATGGCATTGCCAACCAAATTACAGGTGCATGTTCAGTTGCCTATCGCGGGCGCTTCAGATTCAATTTCCCTGGGTGTACATATTTCCCCTATCAACTGTTATAAATGAACCATGTCGTAAATATAAACTATGTTACAAATTACTATATCCATATTTTATTAGGCAACAAAATGTTAGCTGCACGTCGCATTTGAATCCCTTTTTATGTAAATGAATGAATCAAGACATCGATTTAAATCGTACTGAAAACTATTACGAAAATTCTTTTCTATTCGTTTCTATTCGATCATATTCGGATCGTCGTTTTTCAATTCGTTTTCATACGAATCACCGGATTAAGAAATCGGATTTGATCGGATTGGAAAATCTCAATCCGTTTCAATCCTTTTTCAGTTGTTGGGTCCGCATTCGACACGGGCTACATGCGTCATAATCCGCGCATGCTTCGGAGGGGAAGGTGGGTATATAAGAAAAAATTAATCTATTCACCGCGCGAGGTTTGCCCGCCGCTCAATTGTGGTTCCGCGCACACAATTATATTTTCTTCAGGAATATACCTATTTCCGGTAAGTTGGTAATCCGTATCAAATTGAACGAAGGATCGTGATATCTTACTCGACCCCTGTCGACTTCTGAATAAAAATGATAGTATCTTGAGAAGGAGAACGAATCAACGGATTTGAATGAAATTTGGTACCACATTGTTTTTGGGTGTCATGAATCTCAAGTCGGTTTTCAAAAAATTTTATCTGGTGTGTTCAATATGCTGCGGAAAAAGTAAAAAGATTTTGATCAAAATTCGTACTCGAAGGTTTTTTGGGTCACTATACTCACGAACTTGAATTCAGATTTGCGAAATTTGAAATAGCGAATCTGATTCCCCAGGGATTCGAACATTCGAACTCTTATAAAAATTAATACTCGAAGGTTTTTTGAACCGATGATCAAGAATCTGAGGTTATACTTGCAAAATTCAAAATAGCTGGAAAAAAAGTAAATAACCGGAAGTTCAAAGGCTGGCTTATAGTCGGTCCAAACCAGCTTGTTTGTCATATTTTTCAGATCAGGTATTTTTTTTTAACTTACCAAGTTTATGAATCAACTTTTAACGAGGCATCGATTTTACAGACATTAGTAGCCCTAAATGTGGGTGGCGTATAATAAAAGTTTCGTCGCCAAAGTTTTGTGTTTCTTTCTGAGATTTCAAGAACTCCTTTTTTCACGTTCTTCGCGCACCGTTTGAGTGTAGTTGAGAACATGGGGGGTCCACGAAGGACTTTTCCTCCATAAAGTCGTTTTCAGAGCCCTACGAAGGAATAATGCCAACCTCTGCATTGATTCATCTTGGTTCTAAAAATATTAAGAAAAAAATCTGTACGTGTACTGTTTCATATCTGAAAACATTCCCGCATTCGATCAACGACGAATCCCGGAATATTCAGGAGATATGAGAATAGTATTTTTGGCTTAAAAACTAGCATTCACCAAAAATCTGACTCTCCAACTATTTTCTTTTAACTGTTTTTCGAATATGCGTACCAGCGTCCAAGGTTCGATGGTGATTGATGTGGGAGCTAATTAATTTTCAAGATTGTCATTCGGTAATGCATTCTTCACCCACGGAAAAATATGAAAATATAATAAACCGATATTGCAATTTATTTATCCTTTGCAGTTTGCACGGTTCGTAAAGGATTATCGATCGAATGCGGAATACTTTTTTTAATAGGAAACAGTATATGTTTTTCTTCTAGAGATTGGTACTTTACCCTTAACGTTAAAACGTTGCAACATTCAGCGCAGCGTCGTGGTCCAGTATTTAGGCAGAGATCTGCGCCTGTTGGTGTAACTTTGAAAAAGTCAAGGTTCGTCGCTTCTACAGTTGGATCACACCAATCAGATATGGTATATTGCTAGCAATTCCTACGCAAATGGTTCAGAAGCAATTTGCTGCTGAAATAATACCTCGGTCCAATTACGTGCCCCAGTTCGTTCTAAGTTACACTGCGTGGAAGGGTACTTTTATTGAGCTTATTTTCAGCCTTATTCTGGTTGTAACTGCGGTCTAATTACCTTCTACGCCAGTTTACATTTTCCGCTACAATGCAAATTACTGCTGGTATAACTATTGTGACGACGGCATACGCGGCGTAAAGGGTCGTGCGCACGCACGTGTAGTACTTGTTCATGTCACACGGATAGTTTAATATCGATCAATATCGACTAACGATACAAAACGACGCATAATGATGCCCCCACCCGTACGGAAGTATTTATATGTCCAAAAATATAAATAACATATATATTCTCATTCTCTGGAAATATATTTTAAATAGACAACTTTTTGCCGCTTTTTTTATATTTAACATATATGTCTTCATAACATATATATTTTTTTTGTAATCTAAATATATGCGACAAATATATGGAACCGGTATGCCCGTACGGAAATTAAATATTAATAATAAAAAGCGAATTTACGTGGTTCGAAAGAGACTGAGTACTCATAATTGATTGTATACCGCCGCTGTCACGTATTTTTCGTGAAAAAAAAAAAAAAAACGCGAGACCGGACCGGGATTCGAACCACGGTCTTCTCAGTCACTTTGTCTTACGAATCGCCCGTTCTACCCACTGCACCAAACCAGCTATTGAATGTTGGTCCATCTTTTAGTGATTTATAGTTAGAGCTTCATATTTTCTGATAGATAAATAGTGATAATCTGTTTGGTTGTAGAAATGCAGAGTGAGGATCTTATCGACCATATATATGTCACATAAAAAAATCGAATAGATAATAAATATATTAAAAATATAATTATCATATACACGAAGCATTAGAGTTGGTGTCGGAATCGCAAGAAATTTCGAATATATTTTACATATATACAAAGTGTAAATAAATTAT
This sequence comes from Euura saliciscinereae, assembly GCA_018420115.1. NCBI lineage: Eukaryota > Metazoa > Arthropoda > Insecta > Hymenoptera > Tenthredinidae > Euura > Euura saliciscinereae. The sequence continues at coordinate 11,449 of JAFFZH010004922.1, forward strand.
ACATGACTTTTAATCGACATTTAATTAGGTTCAAATATATGTTTTATATATTTCACAAAATATATATACTTCCGTATGATAGTAACATATATTGTGATGTACCTCGTATTATATATATGAAATATATGTGCTATATGCTGCAAAAATATAAGCAGGAGATATAAGCATTCAAATATATAATGTATATATTTTGCATGCATTTCCCAACGCATATCGTCCATATATGTGTCACATATAAAACGCGAATAGATAATAAATATATTAAAAATATAATCATTATATATACGAAGCATTAGGGTTGGTGTCGGAATCGCGAGAAATATCAAATATATTTTACATATATGAAAAATGTAAATATATTATAAATTACTTATAAAGGACATATATTTAGGTTGAAATATATTTTTCATATACTTCACAAAATATATATACTTCCGTACGGGCACACATGCACAATGCGCATAGACAGCAAGTGCGTAACGCAAGAATATTATGACGATAAAGAATCTCTAGAATCATGTCCAGCCAGTCCCTGCATGCTCAAGAGTTGATAATTGAGCCCTAGAAATTCAGTGCATTATACTTTGATCCCAAAAGCTGAATTATTCAGGCAGATGGAAACTTCCGAGCTACCTGCTGGATTGAAATCTAAAGCTCGGAATTTCAGAATTGAATCTGAACTTTGAGATTTTACATCGAATAATCATTGTTTGCTCCAAACTTTTGGGGTTCAGACCGAAAAGTCTTCTCTGCGTTCATCTGAATTCCAAATATCAATTGCATAGGTTTCTGAGATATTCTGTAGTTTTTCAATTCAAGCGGTACAAAAGGTGAAACACACTTCAACTATTTGAATGAATTGGTTTGTAACTGATTGATTATTGAAAGACTGTATCCAAAACTTTCTTCAAGCCATATTTATGTTAGTCATTGGATAATTTGATGAAATACAAGAAATTTTTTCACAATTATAATTTTTAGTTAAAACAAATAATTCACAAATTAAATATTAATTCTAATTTTTAATCAAAATTGAATAAAACAAAAATATTTTTGTTGAAAATTATAAACAATAAAAAATAAATATGACTAAATAATAAACATAATAGGTAATAAACCTGCAAGAACTCTGCAACATGTTCACGAGATAGAAAATGATCGAACATGAAATGTCAGAGAACCATCTAAAAAATGAAATTTTCCAGCCTTCGATAACATGGATTTTTCCGGAAAGTCCCAGGTGCGCCGTTTGATCCTTTTACTGAGTGTATAGGGTTTCCAACCAATATCGAACACGATTTGGCTCGACATTTAAATTTTATTTTTTTATTTATCTACGACGCGACGCTGGTATATATCATAAGAGCATTCTTGAATTTTTTTTCAAATCTTTGGACTCAACCGTTTATTTTCGTTGTGAATATCACAAACCTTGATTAAAATACATCCTTCGATCCTCATGTGACAAAACACAGATATTCTACATCTAAAACCCTAATTTTTGGGACCCAGCCGATCGTGGACGTTTCACTATTACTATCATTTGTATGCCTATGATAAAAATTGAGGGAAAAACGTTTTTAGTGCCTATGAATATGGTTTCAGCAATATGAGTATTATTGATAAAGCACGCATGCATGGGGATATACTAAAGATCCGAGGTTTCCTGCAGTTTTGGGTCTCAGATAATTCTTGACTCCCTTTGAGAGCCTATACCTATTCACTTCACTCGAAAAATTTACTGAACATAGTTTACGGTGTCACTAAAGTGTGGTCAATTTTTAGTTTGGTAATTTTCGTTATATCATTGACATAAATATTTTTTAGAAAAATTTATTTTTCGTTTCGATCGCTGATTTGATGTTTTCCTGTACCATTATTTGGCGTTTCGATATTTCAACAGAGCCCTCGAAACTATAAGTTCAATTACTCTCCAAGAAAATTCATATAATCAACTTAGTACAGGAGCCCACGACACAAAACCTGGTATGATAAGCCTCCCAAAGGTCATGGGTATGATTCGTTACGTCATTGATGAGAGAACACAAAACGGCACTGCTGCCATGCTCACGAGGGGAGGCTCAGATAGGTTCATCGAGTTAGGGGTACGGACTTC
>JAFFZH010004928.1:0-39100 GCA_018420115.1 Euura saliciscinereae
CACTGTGACAACTAACCCGTGTGACAACTAGCCCCGGTCTCCCCTATGTTGTATTTTTTTTTCAAATTTTTTTATGAAAGAAATTGTTACGTTTTAAACATCAACTGAATTTTTTTTTTTTTTTTTTAGCAATAAAATGCATAATTTTTGCTGTAAATTTATGCGTCACCTTTTTTATGAAGGTAATTTGTAATTCAAAACGTATATTTTCCCTTGTAACAAATAAAATTTCTTTATCGGTTGTACCTGGGTAGGTATGTAAAACGGATAATTACACTTTACGATCCACTTTGTAAGGATCATCGAGCAAAATTTCTCTTTGCCCGCTCGCGGAATAATAATACTCCGATACAAATTTTCTCAACTGCAGTTTTATCACTTTCACGCGACGTAGAACAAGGATCGCGGAAGTTCAATGCGAATCTTATAACTTATTCATTCCTATTTCTCAAGCTCAACTTTACACCCCTATGCGCATTCTCTTTGTTCTACGCAGTAACTATGAATTTTTAAGAACCGCTCAAAATTCCATTACACTTTTATTAACATATGGTCTACAATCATTGCGATTTTATTTGATAATCATTCTTTCATTCTCGAATGTGAAACTGTTTCATCTATAGTACATGAGCTAACTAAACTTTAAACGACCGCATGTTTTACCACGTACCCGGAACCGTGTCAAAATATCTTTGAGGTCCATTAATTGTACCCAGATATCACGAGGTCGTACTATGCCGCATGAAGCGAGGTCGAGAAAGTATGAAATTTGTGTCTAACAACTGCAGTATTTGTCTCCATTGTTGTACATGGTCATATAAACCGTTGATCAATCGTCGATTTTTCTTCTTCTTATCTCATTCTTTTGAACCTTCAATGAATCATTACTTTCCGATTCGAATCTGAATTCGAATGATTAACTTATTTTTATTTTTTATGTCTATAGATTTATATGTCGGCTGCTTCTTTCAGAAAGTTCTTTTACAATGTGCACTCAATTGCAAACCGTTCAGGTGAAACGATTTATCATGTATTTCAACATTGATACGACAATATCGATCGATTTGTCAAATTTTTTTCTGAATCACGTTTATAATTCGAATTAATAACGATAATCATGATATCAATCAACGATGAAATGTTGGGCTAGTTCTTTAGATTTTGAAAGCTGATATCCACAGCCTGTATAACCACAGAATGTAATATCGTAATAAATCCTCAACGATACAGTAGTCTCTCAAGGTTGTGATCAGAACCTCGATCCTTAATCTCGATTTATAGGTATATCAAATATTTCGCTATTGATTTTTTTCTTTTTTTCAAGAGCATTAAATTTTGAACCTGTCGTAAATATCAGCCATTTACAATCGTTAAGGTCATATAAATAATGCCATTAATTTTATAATGTAATTATGAAAGTAGTTTTAGACTTTAGTATCTAGCACGCGATCTACTGTTCCAGACTTGAGAAGTTGAACATAATTTTCAAAGTAGTCCACAGGTCAGTGATGCGCAATTACGGTCAACAAATGCTTCACAAATATGTCATAAAGTTAGAGAAATATAGAATAAAAAGAAAATGGTAAACTAGTGTTGATTTTTTGCTCATTTGTTCAATTATCTAGCGTGTAAATATTTAACTCTGCATAATTTAATTAAACTTCCATTCGAATTTACGGTGACTATGCGTTAAAGCAATGAAATATATAAAGATAATGAAAATAGACACTAACGAGAAAGCACGAAGTACAGGTTTGTGAGTAAGATAAAAACAGAGAGAGAAAGACAGCGTAAAGTGGACTGTGAGCCTCGGGCTAGGTCGTTTGCGTATGTAAATGATAGACAAATGGATATATACCCCTACCTTAGACGCAATGAACCTCCAACACATACCAATGTATGATTCTCGTATAACGGTACTCATAGTAGCTGAATTCCTCAGCTTCTGTACATACATACATTATGCAGATATTGTTGACGATGGAGAAACGTACAACATCGACATAAACAAACAAACAAACAAAGGAAAAAAAATACATGCATACCTAAGTACATGTGATATTAGTTTAAACTATTTCAATTTTATCGTTCGAGTTGACGAACTATTATTTCATACCCTGTTTCGGATGGAATAAAATTGCAATGCGGGAAATGAAACAATTTTGCAATGAAGACGTTCGTATTAGATTGCCTTCCCGAGTTTATCTTGCAATTTGTGTAATGCACAGCATAGCGTAGCATGATGTTGTTATTCTGGTTTACCTCGTTTCAAAATCCATTCTTTTGTATTATATATGTATACGTCAACAATTCAGTAAAACCATTCTTGAATCTTGATACGTTATACATTTTAAAATATAGAATGGTTATTTATTGGGATTCAATTATACATCACACATATCATGATTACGATTAATCTTGAACTTTGGTTGCTTGATGCCAACTTTTCGTTAGCTTGTTCGTATATAAACGTGTTTTCATTTTTTTAAATGTACTTTGCCATGTGTACACTGGCTGTAAATCAAACATAAATATGTAACCGCATAGTATGACCAAGTTGATTAATTTTTTAGAATCAGATACAAGAGAATTTCATTCGGTAGCGTTCTGAAACAGGATTTTTTTTCTGTTGCGTAATTTCATAGGAATACATATTTTTAAATTATAACGAACAAATTGTAGAAGAACAACAGAAAGTCTTTAGAGTACCGCGTAATATATCGATCTGATCAAAATTATTGATAGGTACCGTTACGATACAACGGAGCCTGATTTATGTTTGCGATAGTTTGCTCAAGTTATATGACTAATCGTTATAGGTCAGAGGTTATTAATATGATTGGAATGCCTCAGTGAATGGAGTCACTGACTGAATGGCTTGAAATATAGAACCTACATCGTTTATCATCGCAATTCTTTATCAAGACAGTTCGTTATCTCAGTGTTCGATACTGAATCGATAGACAAAAATCGAATTAGTGAAACATCTTGTCACGAGTAGGTATCAACTGACCATTCCACATTTCTTCGTTGATTCTGGAGAAATGACTGGCTGTAAATACTCCGTGAAAAGAAAGGAGTAAACTTTCTATCAATATTCGCTTACAGATGGCATAGAAAGTCTTTAGCGAAAAGGTTTACTAGGATATTATGACAAAGTCTGGTGATGCATTACCGCTAACGCGAGCATAATAATATTTGTTATTTACGTTATACTCATATTTTATAACATCCAAATACAATCTAATTTTATATCGAATTTCGCACACTTTCGCAAGTCTCGAAAGATTACGGTACGGATATGCATGGTGTGGCGTATACGATTACAGATAACTGCGTTTCCGTACCCTCTCTCTCTCTCTCTCTACAAAGCAAATATTGTAAACCGACTATTTGACTCAGTATACCATAAAATAAAGACAAATTAACCGTTAGAATTTCTTTGCGGCTTGCAGTCTAGGTATGCTTAGGTACGAGACACAAGCCTAGAGTACTTAGTTGGTAATTATTAATAATTCATAGTATTTACGTTGTGCAATGATTAGGAAGACTTGACGAGTGTTGAGTCAACGGATAGGTACCTGCTTGGAAATTTACCTGACGAAATTTTTGCGCGATTCACTCAGCTGTCTTTTATTTCGTTGAAATTTCTAAAATTATTCGCATCGCGTTTCCCCCACGCGAACGGATTCGGCAGTTACATCTCTTTTCGCGATTTTAACGGGTTCAGCATAGCTTCGTCTACCGAACCGCGAAATTTTTCATATACCTAGTTAAGATCGAAGCTGTGAATAAAGATGTAGAATAAAAAGTTGAAACTAAACAGCCAGTAAAGTTATAGTTACAGTTTTCTTTATCTAGGATTAAGTTCTGACGGAATATCCGCATGCATGCAAGTCAGCGGTTAAAAATGATATCATTATACTCATAGCAGCGTAAAGCAACGGTGGATTCATTTAATTAACCGCTGTAAGCAGTCGTCTCCTGCTTGAAATAATAACTGGTACGGTTACGAGGTATAAACCATTCAGGAATTATTGAAAGGTATATTACCAACGTCGAACAATCATATACAACAACAATGATCGTTCAAGATTATACAAAAATGATTTGATATAAACAAAGCCCCCCATCAAGTCTTCACCAAATGGACTCGACCGAATCGTTGAATAAATATTGACATTTTTGCGAAATGTGAAAAAATAATCATTTTTACGTTGATGGAATATCTATAACAGGGAAGATTCATGATTTTTTATATTTTTTTTTATGGTCTCCGTTGATAAGGATCGATGAAAAACATATTGCGCCTAATTGTTTATAGCCGGTTTTCACGTAAATCAAGTTTTTTTAATACAGTGTTTGAATTTCCCGGTCGCATGTGACGTCACACGCACAGTTTCGCCGTCTGACGGCGCTGCGGTCAACAGAATAACATGGCAGCCGAGGTACTGTGTGACGTCACGTGGCGTTTGAAAATGCTGTTTAGAGTCTCCCGAAGGCTATTCTATATATATTCTCTAGTTTATAAAAATAGTATTCAATTATCACGCACTCATATATCATGGATATATTTAAAAAAAAACGGAAGATAAAGATCGAGCTTTATTTATATAATAAACTCGTTGATACTTTTACTACAAAGTGAAAATGATTCGCTTCTTAAAAGCTAAGAGGCGTAGAGGTGTTGGCGATGACGTCATAATTCTATCGGCCAAAAACTCACCATGTGTGACTTGTTACTGTTACAATTAACGAACTTTTATTCTCCTCTTTAAAATACCTGTATATTCATAGTAGGTACTACAGATATTGCTATCCATGAATTTTTACAACCCTTGATTGTAGAACGTATAATTTTTATTTTTCTAGTGCGTACAGGGTTTTAATTAAAAAAAAAAAAATAAAATAATAAGAATAAGCAAAATCAGTAACAACATGTGTTTGTGATTGAATATCAAAACGTTATTTCCGAGGTTATTTCCGTGAAAAATTTTGTTTAACTAATGTGTTAATTTGTCGTTCGACGTGTCTAAAAAATTCAGCAAATTAATCGATCACAACGAGTTTTAGTTCTCTCGTGTTGAACGTTTTATTAATCTCTTGTTTTTATTTTATATTTTTATAGCATCACATCCAGTTCGACGATACGGCTACTCGGACCTTTGAGTATCCGAGTGAGGCTTCGATGCTCGTTGGTGAAGGCAGTCATATCGCGACAGAATCTTCGGTTGATCGACCCGATGCTATTATGAATTCTGTCGAAAACCGGCCACCGTCAGTCAGTCCGACGCCTGGAATTCCATCGGTTTTAGGTATATTTTTTTATTATTATAATATAAATTCTACACTGTTTATTATACGTTCAAGCGTGTATAGGATATGATGTTTATGTTTATGGTGAGTCGACACAATAGTATCACGTTCACCACTTCATTAGGTGCATATTTTTCACTTACCGTTACATTTATTTCGGAATTTGATATGCGTTTGTGTGTGAGGTGTTTCCTTACAAAGAACGTCGAAGCAAAACAACTTATAAACAACACTGAGATATTTGCAAACTTGCGAAAAAAAAAATTATAATGTCTAGATACTTGAATAGAAAATATTTTCATGCAAAAATGCATGATCGAATTTTTTTTTTCATATTCATTGCGATTCTATTTCAAAACAACAAAATTTACCACGCAGATGTCTACCAAAATGTATTGATTTTTTGTGTTATATGTCTTAAATTGTTACAGACCAGCCGATGATCAATCCTTGCTTTTATTTAGTAGATCCTATACGCTCGCGGTATTCGTTTAGTTTTGATAGAAAGAGAGAGTCCTTTGTTTAGTTTGGTAGAATAATTGATTTGATATTATAACGAGTAAAATTCAAAGTAGCTAACATAAGATACGTATAGCATGTTGGTGAGACCAGATTTTAATCTGCGGTAGAACAATCTAAATTTATATTTGATTTTTCAATCACGCAGTCATGTTGACAATTATATTCTGATCAATCATGTCAAGGGGAGTGATCGAATGAATGAACAATACTTGTATACCAGGATAAACGTTTCATTACAACTTTATTATAACGGGCGTTATCTCATTTCTCAAAATACATTTCAAAGATATTAATGCAATGAGATAAGAAACCACTATCGTCTTATAACATACCAAAAAAGGAGATCTACTTTTATCAAAAGACTCTCGATTACACGCTTGATAATACCTACAATCCTTATATAATCGTGAAATAATAGTTGTTTATTCATTTACCAACTTGATGAACGTATCAATTTTTAATCATCCGAAATTAATCATCTTCCCTTTTGCTGTGTAGTTCGCTCTTGAATCAGTATAATCGATTTCCAAATTTGCTAAGATCTAGTTTCTACATGTAAAGCTTGCTGACGCTAGTGCTTTTCCCTTAGGTGGAGGCGGTCTAGCGAGTTTCACACCTAGCAAAGTAGACCTCGCATCAGAAGGCTTTGAGCTTGGAGTAACACGAGCGGCGCCATCAACGACGGTGGTGCGCGTTGAGCAACCGGAGAGTCTTGGAGACGATGATTATTTAAAACCGGCGCAGGATGCAGGTGCGTGGGGATCGGAAACGACGGCAGACCTGCTCTTCTAGGATTACAGTATCAATAAGTTTGGTAACGATAAGATTTCGGAGTGGAGATCGTAAAAGTATAACTGATAACTATTTATTTATGCTTAAATCAAGCAGGATTATAAAGAAACTGGGTTCGACGAATGCTCACCGTAACAGAAAGCATGATGAATATTAAATGAAAAGTATTCAAGATACAGTGTACTCTGGTAGTAATTATTTAGGATTCAATGATACAGATGAGAAAGTAAAAAAATCAAAAAAAAAAAGAAACGAAATGTAAACATTATCATTCCAAGTATATGCATTTACTTTATACACACACCTATGATATAATCTTATGTAAGTGATAAGCTTGTCCTAAGTATATTTAGTGAAAAGAATGGAGTGAAAAAAAAATTGGAACACTTATGTAATATTATTATTAATGATTAATACTGCCAAATGAAACACCTTTTGAATATAACATATATGTGATGTTTTATATAAAAAGTTCAAGTTGATATTGTATTCCGTTATTAGAAGATTTTGCGCGGAATGCAACAACGGTGCATATCAATTTTGAATAAAAAAAGAAGTATATTGTTGAAACGTTTTAAATCAAAAATTTGAAGAATAATCAGAGAAATAATAAAGAGAAAGTGTTGAGAGATTCTGGAAGAATATTCAAAATCGACGATATCATGGCATTTTTTAAGCCGATATTTATCGTTGATTAAATTTTATGTAAAACTTTATATGAAAGAAAAGAAAACAGAAAAATACAATAATCAATAAATAAAAATAACGATGCAAAGTTGTTTCGAAGAAAACTATTAAGAAATTGAAAGAAAAAAAAAATCATTGAAATCTAGACTTGTAAATCGTTTGCCAAAACAGAGATTAAGTCTACTTTAGGAACAATGATTCCTGTATGAAAATTTTGTTTTCTTTTAAATTTCAACAAACATAAAAATTCAAAATTGTAAATTCCATATTATTCTCATTCCATCTTGTATTTACTTGACATAGCGAATTTTCGTTCATTCCTATGATCTTTGCTCGTAGTAAATTTCTAATTTTCTAAGAAATTGATATTACGAAGATTAGTTAGCTCACATATTCAGTTTTCTTATTTGTTTTTCCTAAGCGTGCATAACTTAATTGAGTTTAAGTCTGATCGTGAGCATAATAAAAGAATGAAAATAATTATTTTTTTTCATTATTTTGTACTTCGCGTTTGGATGTGGACCAAGAGCATGTATTTATAAAAGAATAAATGAATGAATCAATCGATTCTTTACTGAGAAGTTTGTCAAAAAGGATGGAAGAAAAATACAAGCAAAAATTAAAGTCCAATTGTTAATTACTATTATTAATATTAAGTGACTTGAATTATGTATATATTAAATTATTTTTGGTATTAAACAAAATCCTATTGGAATAAAGTCTTTGAGTTATCGTTATCGTCGATAACTTGTTTCTTGTTATAATTTGAAATTAATACGATGGTATAATAACGATTTGTCTTTTATGTAATATGTCCTATATCCGTTCGATTGATGATTCATTTTGATTGGTGTTCAAAATATCCTCTTTAAAAATGTTGAGTGTAATATTTAAAGTGTGATTGAATTAAAAATACCCTAAATGTAATGAGTGTAAACTCGAACTTAAGATTTGGAACGATTCAATAATCTCATCAATTCAAAAAAGCCCGAAGCTTTCGGTCTTGGGGTCTCATATTCAAATTTCAGAATCGGCATACCACCGAAAAAAAATTGAGTATTCGAAGCTAGGTGGCTGTGTGAATACTGAATTGTTCCATACGAAGTTTAGCTCTGTGATGTAACGTTTTATTTTTTGTTAATTTCTTCTTTCTTTTTTCATTTTTCTTTTAATCTTTTTTTTTACGTAGCAGTATAGCTGGTAGGTCAATGTCAAGGGGTTTACCTGTCATTGTGATATTCTTTTTGTTTTCTTGACTTACAAAACAATGAGGAACATTTTTCTTCGAGTCCGTACTAAATAATTACGAAATTATTCCAGTCTTGTCGATTAGTAAATTAAATTAGTTAATTCAGTAGCTTGACTAATTCGTAAAAAATCAATAAAAATTTGATTATGTTGCCTTACACACATTCCAAAACAAACAAACAAACTACAACAAAACAGAAAAGTTATCGAATCTCCGAGGTTTTTCTTTTTAATTTTGTAACCGAAATGTAAACATTCGTTGGTATCGTAATCTTTTTTTTTCTTCATATTGTACGGACTCCGTTTAAACTTTGTGTAAATTATTATTGTACAGTATCATATTAATTATAATTATTCATAATATAAAAATAATCCATCAAGCGTATTATGCAAAATATTAATCATACCATCATCTTCTGAGTAAACAACTAGTATTATTCCTAATTCTAATTATAGGATTATGTATATTTACCCATGAATGCATTGATTTATATACCAATAATGAGAAATAAATAATGATTATTAATTAAATGAAAAAATAAAATAAAAAATTGTGTGATGTATCTACTGTACTGGAACTACGTGTTACGAAATATTAAAATAATAAATAAATAATTAAACGAAAAGCAAAATCCTCAATTCATCTTTTTTAACATCTCTTTTCATCACTTTTCACGTTCTTTGGCATATTTTTAAATCGATCATCTGGAAGTTTTGGCTCTGTAATTGTGAGAAGGAAAATTTGGAAGAAAAAGAATCGAGAACTCGGAAAATTTCTCAATTTTATCGGCAATTTATTCAACAAATTGGCGGAAATCTATTGAAAGAGTACTGTTATCAATGAAATAACGATCCCGAAATCAAAAACACAATGATTTGAACACAACTTCGGCAACATATTGAGTGCTGTTACCGATCGAGCGGTATTAATAGTGCAACTGATTTTCACATTCAATTAGTAGATTGCTATTTACAAACACTCAAAATCCATATCTTACACTAATAGCGATTTCTTTCTTCGTCTAAACGGTTCTTAGAGACAGAAAACTGAAAATACTGTACAAATATATAATACGAATGTCATTTGCAATTTAGTTTTTAAGTTATTGCGATGGAATCTATCATTCAAAATATTTTGAAGTAGTATCCGAGTATTTTATTCGCTGCATCCTCTCAAAGAAAACATTCCATCGCGTATTTTGCCACGTGCCTGTAATTATGGAAGGAACCTAGGGAGGGCAATAATTAATTTATTTATCCGGTTTCCTTTTTACTGTAAAACAATTAATTTATGAAATCATTATTGTACAAAATATTCCAACTCGGAATACGATATCCAAAATTCCTATAATCGATAATCACTTATAAATTGAGGTATAATATTCTTCTTCCAAGTCGTAAAGATCAGCGGCCATATCGTCTCTGAGAGAAGCTAGTTTCTGGTCACATTCTGCTTGTTTAGTCCTGAACAATTTACTGTTTTGAGTTATCGCGTCGTTAACGGACGGAAAATCATTCAGTATCAAATACTGTTTTATGTCTGACACAAGCTTCATCAGAGATTCTCCCGCTCTGACTATGTTCGCTGCTCTCACGTGCATTTCGTACGTATCCTGCTCACATTGCGTCATGCGCGATAACTGTGTGTCCGTTTCACCTTTTGCCAACTTGACAATTTCTGGAAGAAGATAAAATCACATGATAAATTTGTTATTTCCTCAATGAAAAAATTCATCAATCAAGTTTAAACTATTTTACATGAAAATGATAAAAGTGCATAAATTCAAATTCTCACAAAAGAAAATTACAAAACTTCTCCGTTATTCTAATTTATCCTCATAGAAGGCTGTGTGGAATTGCTTGGGCAAAACCCGGTCAATTTTTGTTGAGATTATGAACAAAAAACACAAATCGCAATAAAAATTTAACGAAACAATTGAAATTATTGTATATAAACTGTCTCCGAATACTATAGACCACAGCAAAATGGGTAAGTGAGAAGCTTCATACAGCGTATAAACAAGTGTGAGTGAGGTTATGTTTTTACCTTCGAAGTTTTCCAGCATCGATTTGACATCGTCTTTGAGTCTCGTTGTGTACGATTTTAGCAAAGCTTCTTTGCTTTGAGGTAAAGCTCTCTGAGCAGACATTACGAGGGAATAATTCACTGTCTGTATGTAAGAATAACATCAAAAGAACAGTACGATGACAGTTCACAGTTTCGGACAGGTTTAGTTACACCGTCGCCATGACACAAACAGCTGATCTAAAGCACGGAGTAATAATATGGAGGGCCAGCTTGCCCACGATCGACTGTCATTTGTCATCCCCATTCGCGGCCGCTCGGTAATAGTTCGGCCGGCCGCCACTGCACTGCGTTGCGAGCGGAGTCGCTTCAGTTTTGAACGAAAAGTTATGGGATTCAATGGCGAATACACGTGGCGTGACATTCAATGAGCTTATAAAAGTGTTTTATCGTGCTTTAGCACGATTTCGAAAGTCATCAAGTCTTCTCATACATCAGAGACAACTTTGTGATAATATATGCTGTATTCTATTTAGTCGTAGCCGAACGACAGAGTATTTCTCTATGTCTATTACTTTTACTACATTTTGCTGGAATTTGTGTCAATCATTATTATTAATATACTGGTAATTTTCTGATGTTTAATTGTATATTTCAGGATACCTAAATGCTTTCGCCTAGTTCTCCCTAATGTCTTTGATATTTCTTGCTTATTCTGAAGATTAATATCCATTTAAAATCGGGCAGGCTGGAAATCGTGATGTCACGGAATTTTTGCAAATTGAAGTATGTTGTTGTTTGACGAAAAAAAGCGACCCGTATTTTTTGTTTTGAAAAAAAAATTTGCTACGAAGTTATTACTATTTGAACATCGCGAATTTCTGTTTTATTGCGATCTGTCGAGTGAAACCCTGGAGTACCGAGCGTAGTTGTAGCCTAGAATTGAGGTTATTATTATTTAGTCACGTTTTCTTCATTCTTTAATGACTAATCTTCTTCCGATCTTCCATTTATTATATTAATTTTGAATTTTGCAATTATTATAAATTTTTAGTATTGTCCCGGTAGACTCAGCGAAATTTGACCGTTTTTCGATTTACTTTATTCTGAATTGTTAATCTGATAATAGAGTATTATAATTTTCTTTATAATATCGAGTAAAGTCACATTGTTACCGTATGTCAAACTATTGTTAACTTTTCATTTTCTGATTGACATTCTGGAACGTCTGGCACCTGAAATCCTGTTATATATACGTATATGTATACATTTGAGTCGTATTTGAGTATAACTCATTCTATTTTTAACCGACTTTAAAAAAAGGAGGAGGTTCTCAATTCGATTGTATTTTTTTTAAATTTATCTTATTTTTTTTATGTTTGTTACCTCAGAACTCCGTCATTTATACACCGATTTGGAAAATTCTTTTTTCATTCGAAAGGGTATACTTTCAGATTGGTCCCATATAAATTTTATCAACATCGGTTGCGTAGTTTGGTTTTGAAGTCGGTTTTTTTGTCACTCGTGATTTTAGATTATTGAGACGATTTGTCACAACCAGAGACTACTTTCTTCCTTTCTACGGAAAAACACGTTACATTTTCGAAGAGTATGTAAAAAAAAAAAAATTGTGCGGCACATTTAATTTTCTATTCAGAAATTAGGCTTCCGAACAATTCTGATACCATTATATTTTTAGAGAAACACAAATTATAGAGCATTACGAGACGGAGATAAAAATTTTGGCAAAGTATAGCCTGATTCGTACCTTATTCTGGGCTGTGAAAAACCTTGGAATGTCTGCCATCAGCTTTGAGCTGCCTGGTAAACTTAATATTACCAGAACGGCAGGTTGGAACGAAACAATACGGCATTTTCGAACTCTGACTTACTAATTGTTGCTAACAAAATGATCTGATTATTCACTAAGGATGCAATGAAACAAGCATCGAAATTGTTAAACAAATAAGTGATGAAAATACACAAGATTTCAATCGTTTATTTCATTTATTTTATGTACAGAAATATTCAAAACGTAGGTAAAACCTATAAAATTTTACCCGCATATTTGACGGTAGTTTTATAGCCACTGCTTTGGTAATCTGGAAATTAAACATCTTAAAACATTTCAAAAATATATCAGCTTGCTCTCATTTCTTTCACCCTCGTAAATAATAGAATTCACACGATTCTATCGGTTGAAATAGTTTAAATGCGTCAATCGCGCCTATTACAGCCATGTATAATTCACGAATCTGAACGCGACTCCGACGCGAGCGCTGTTGCCGGCCAGGCGGTGAATTACTTTCGTCCGGCACCGGTTTGGAGTCAAGCGCAGTAGCGCGGCCGGCCCTCCATATTATTACTCCGTGATCTAAAGTATCGAACACGACCGACGATTGGACTCAGCGGTCACATATTTGAATGTTATCGGTTCTCCGTTGCGTTGTTGATTGATAATTAATTATTGTTCACATTATCCACGGTCAATGAAAATGCGATTAAACTCTGTGAAACTCATTAGATAAAAATACATGGGATCCCCGAGGTCTTCAACATCATTCGGTGACTCGGTGTTTGTTCTTCGTTGTCCATTGCGCAGACGCATGGTCAACGGCGTCTTCCGAACATGATTGAGTCCGGTGATGAAATCCGGGGGTTTTAAACCAATCAGAAGCGTCTGTTAGAAAAGGACACAATGCGACGCGCGTTGTTCAATTTCGGAATACATAGTTGCATCCGAAAATTAATTTTACGTTAATTTTGTTCCTTGATCTTATTAGAGTCAGGGAGATCTTTTTAGATCTAAAAATAAGTAAATCTATCAAATATGAAAATCCAACTATTGTATAAGTATAGTAAGCAAAAGCGTCCGAACGTAGATCAATTTGAATGTACAAAATTCATGTTATACCCAAATACCGAATTCTTGTACTCGTAAAATTATTATTATTTCTTACAATAAGTACTAACATTTCTACATTTCATTACGTATAATAATAATGAAATAGAATTATGCAAAAAGATTTTTTATGTCTTTTAAACGGTTTCAACAATACGCCAAGTATGTGTGACTCTGATGATACGATGTTGGGATTGTAGGTATGTATGCCTATGTGCGTACAGTTTTCCACCCCCACCCCCCACCCCCACCCCACCCTGAGTCGCGACCCTCTTGGCCAGGGCCAGGGCTGGAATCAATATAAAGTGAATTACTGAGAGGAAGCAAGCCTCCTAGTTGACTAAAATCATTCCCAGCAGAGTCATAGTGCGTAATTTCTGTGAAAACATGTGAGAATATAAATTCTGTGATGATTAATTCTACCTTGATTACTCTTCTCCTGCGACGTAATTATTCAACCCCTGATATTCAATACTACATGTTTCATAAATAATCTCGATTCCAATGTCAAATTGTTTTTTGGTTCGTTTAATTTCACATTATTTTTTACAGATCACCTGCTCATAAGCACCTGAAATACTTTTGAACATAACAATGGACGATCTTTTACATTTACGGTGTAAATTTAATATCTTTAAGTTCAGCAGTACCTGAATCAACTGACTTTCATCTCACGCACGACTTTTTCTGGTAGGAAAAGTTACGTTATTCCAGCCATACTATATTCAAATTTTGAAAAAGAGAACCTAGAGAGTATTTGAAATTTTTGTATCCAGGTACATGAAGAATCGTGTCGGATATTTTGGCATGTATCGTCACAAGCTTTAAGCAGGATCTTTCCTTAAATATCTTTAGTCATGATTTTTGAACTAAATAACTTCCAATGAGGCAATAAATTACCTCTTCAATGAAGAATATTGATAATTTCATAGAATTTATTAATAGAATGACATTATTTTCACCTTTTTTCAAAGATTCATCATGTGGAAATCACTGATCACTCTGACCACTTTGGCGATGAGTGTGATTGTCGAGGGGTCTTTGCCGCTGGATGATAATGTGTTGCATATCGGTGGAATATTTCCCATCGCTGGAGAAGGCGGATGGCAAGGGGGTCAGGTATGAATATTTTTACCAATGAGATAAAAACATTGATTCAGCGTTGCTTCAATAGAGTCGAACCATTGCTTAGTGTTAGAAAATTTTCAGTTGCCTAGTTTTATACCGGTATTCAATATCATTAGTTACAATCTTAGGAGTCTTGCAGGTCGAAATCAGTTCACAGGCAATTTCGTAGCCCTTCTTCCTTCCTAGAACTTTGTCTTGTCAATCTAGACTCTATTCGACTCTGTCTTAGAGAAATTCTGAGCATATACAGAAAATATACTTGATCAAATTCATTATTTTCAGGCCTGTATGCCAGCAGCGAACCTGGCTCTGGATGATGTGAATAGTCAGAAAGATTTACTGCCTGGTTTCACACTAAAGTTACACTCAAACGACAGCGAGGTAGCTAATCAAAAGATCAATTGCCTTGATACCATTTTTATAGTAACGATCATCAAACCTGTGGCTTCTTACATTTAATACTTTCAGTGCGAACCAGGCCTCGGAGCATCAGTAATGTACAATTTATTATACAACAAGCCACAAAAGTTGATGCTGCTAGCAGGCTGCAGCACAGTTTGTACCACAGTTGCCGAAGCTGCCAAAATGTGGAATTTGGTAGTTGTGAGTAATACTGATTAAAAATAAACAGGTACATACTTAAATCGCTGATAAATATCTACCAATATTCTTACAGTTATGCTACGGGGCCTCATCTCCAGCTTTGTCAGATCGTAACCGATTCCCAACGTTATTCAGGACTCATCCGTCAGCCACAGTTCACAATCCAACGAGAATAAAACTCCTCCAAAAATTTGGCTGGTCTCGTGTAGCCATTTTACAACAGGCGGAAGAAGTCTTCATCTCGGTATAAATATTTTCATCAAATGAACAATTGTATTTCACAAGAATATCCAATTGTCCATCTTTTTTATCCTCAGACAGTTGAAGACTTAGAATCTCGATGCAAGGAGGCAGGAATTGAGATCGTAACGCGCCAGAGTTTCCTATCAGATCCTGCAGACGCGGTGCGAAATCTTCGTCGCCAAGACGCCAGAGTAATAGTGGGCTTATTTTACGTAGTAGCTGCGAGACGAGTGCTGTGCGAACTGTACCACCAGAGTCTATACGGCAAGAGCTACGTCTGGTTTTTCATTGGCTGGTACGAGGACAACTGGTTTGAAGTAAACTTGGATAAAGAGGGTATAACTTGCACAAAAGAGCAGATGCGCGAAGCTGCCGAAGGCCACTTGACCACCGAAGCTCTCATGTGGAATCAAAACGCTCAGAAAACTATCAGCGGTATGACTTCTGAAGACTTTAGACAACGATTAAACAAAATGCTCAAGGCGGACGGATACGATATCGATAATAACAGATATCCGGAGGGCTATCAAGAGGCGCCGCTAGCTTACGACGCTGTCTGGTCCGTGGCTCTGGGTGAGACGATCGTTCAACAAATAGCGTTTAACCAATCCGTTGAACTAATCAAGAATTGATATATCTCTTTATTTCAAAGCGTTCAACAAAACGATGGAGAAGCTGAGTAAACTTGGCAAAAGTTTGAAGAACTTCACCTACACGGATAAGGAAATAGCCGACGATATTTATTCAGCAATCAACTCTACCCAATTTCTTGGAGTCTCTGTAAGCAGGAATTCATGGTTCAGAATTGTGGCTTCCATTGACTCTACTTGATCGATGAATTCCGAATGATGGACTTTTAGTAAACTTGTAAAGTGATTGTAATTCGATGCTTTCCTTTCAGGGATATGTGGCGTTCAGTTCTCAGGGCGATCGGATCGCTTTGACTCAAATAGAGCAAGTCATAGACGGTAGTTATGTAAAATTAGGATACTACGATACCCAAAGCGATAACTTGACCTGGTTGGGCAGGGAGAGATGGAAGGGCGAGAAAGTCCCGCAGGATAGAACGATAGTTCGAAAAGTTCTGAGGACGGTTTCATTACCGTTATTCATATGCATGGGAACAGTTTCATCCGCAGGAATTTTGATCGCTATGACTCTGATCGTTTTCAACAGTTGGAACCGACATAGAAGGTGATTAATCATCGTTTCTCCAAATAACTTCACTTTTGATACCGCGGATAAGTACTCAGCGAGTTGATGCCTTTTCTTCCAGAGTCATAATGTCGTCTCATCCAGTCTGCAACACGATAATGTTGACCGGAGTCATCACTTGTCTAGTCTCTGTATTTCTGCTTGGAGTTGACGGACGGTTTGTGGACCCATCTGAATATCCAGGAATTTGTCAAGCGAGGGCTTGGATGTTATCAACCGGATTCACCCTAGCATTTGGAGCGATGTTCAGTAAAGTTTGGAGGGTCCATAGACTGACTACCAAGACCAAGGCCGACCAAGCCAAGGTAAGATATGGTTCTTTTGTTATGAAAAATATTGAAACCGATATTATACTTAGTATACTACACCTGTTTCATAATCGATGAGTGAAATTGTTTAGGAAACTTTACGGCAATCTCATTGTCAGAACGAATTTCGAACACTCTGTTCAAATATCGATCAGAGTACGGAGCAAGATCGATGCAAAGATGTACATACCTTTTACTCTGCAGTTCAGAAAATTATACATCATGATGTTTACAATTAGACTAGATAAATTTTAGTTCTTTCACTATGATAGTAGCACAGAACAACCCCTTTGAATAAATTGAGGAATGCAACAGTATAGAATGTAGCATGCCGTAGACCCGCCCAGATGTAACAATATTGTATAGGTACGGTCGAGCTTTCATGAATATCGAATGGAAGATTTGTATACAATCTCTCGGTACAGTTCAATTATGAATAATACACAGTTCCTGATGGAATGGAATATACAACAGGCTTGAGCAGCAAATTGCGCAGCATCCCAGACATCACAGAATCAAAAGTTGTCTAAAAATCGTCGTATGAAAGGCCAATGTCTCAGTTCTTGGTGTCTAAGGCCCTGTTGGACAACTTTTACTTCCCTGTTGTCTGGGATATCACAGATTGAATCACTGCACCACCCGTAATTAGTGAGAATATCACATTTGATGATAGAATAGAGGCCACCGTAGTATAATAAAATAGCATACACTAACGAATTATTCCTGCACGCTTTACAGATCAGTTGTTTCCTGCAGTCCTGTATTGCGTAACGTTTCAACTTTTTCTAGTTATTTTTGGTTAAACAAAAAGTTTCATCTATACAGAAGAAGATTCAGCCCTGGAAGCTATACACGATGGTCAGCGCGCTTCTCACTTTTGACGTTATTATTTTGAGCGCGTGGCAGTTGTTAGATCCGTTGCAACGACGCCTCGAATTCTTTCCTCTAGAAGCTCCACTCTATGGAGACGACGATGCCAGGATTAGACCTGAGCTGGAACACTGCGAAAGTGATCACAACATGATATGGCTTGGTAAAAACCGTTTACTGTAACTCGTCGACTCGACTGAATTATCTGGAACTCTATTTAAAACGTAATTAACACATTTTTCAGGTCTAGTCTATGGCTACAAAGGGATCGTGTTGGTGTTTGGTTTGTTCTTGGCCTACGAAACCCGGAGTATAAAAGTAAAGCAAATAAACGATTCTCGTTACGTCGGAATGTCCATTTACAACGTGGTGGTGTTATGCCTTATCACTGCTCCGGTCACCATGGTAATCGCAAGCCAACAAGACGCAAGTTTCGCCTTTGTCGCATTGGCTATTATATTCTGCTGCTTTTTAAGCATGGCTTTAATATTCGTGCCCAAAGTGATAGAAGTTATTCGCCATCCGAGGGACAAGGCGGAATCAAAGTACAATCCAGACGTCGGTGTGTGCAAGGAGGAAGAGGAAAGATACCAGAAGTTGTTGAACGAAAATGACGAATTGCAGAAGTTAATTGCCGCAGTAAGTGGTTCAACTCAGTTATATATCCATGAGTTTCGAGAGTTCATGAGTTGATCGACTTCTTGTTTTTTTTTTTGCCTTCTAGAAAGAGGAGAAAATTAGAGTCCTGAAACAACGATTATCCGAGAGAGACAAGAGCAAGGGAGGGGCGATGAACATACCGGCCAAGGATTCCTTGATCGTAGCTGACTTCGTTACCGGGGAAGGAACATCCGATAGCGCGATCGGTGGGGGTATTTCCATTTATACAAGATCATCTCGCGCTTCAGCTTCTGATTTTGAGTTTTCTGAATCTTATTTGTAAAATGATCTTCCAGAGGCTTATGGTCTACTTTCATAGATCAAAACATTTCACCACAACACCGGTATCTATTTCGCCAATAACATTGTTCGCTATAATCAAAACTTGCTGTTTCTAATATTCTTACGGAATGATATTTTTGGACTGTCTTCTTCAGAGTCTTTGAGACGATAATTTCGGCTTTTTTGTACCTGACCAGCATTTTTTTATCGTTAACGTTGTGATTATTGTGCGCTCTTCGACGAACATTCGGTTGTCATTCTTCCTTCACTTTGGATCGTTATTAAACTCCCGAATCATCTATTCTATAAACTATTTCCAATTGTTCGGGAGGTTCGTTTACAGTCTCGATGCAATTTCTTTAACGTTTGAATTTGGTCCAATGTTCAATAAACCCTGATATTTAGAATACAAAAAAGATTTTCCGGGATATCCAAGAATACACGAATTCAAAGTGTCAATGAATTAGTGTGTAGTGATAGTATAATCGGAACTTCACATTGGAATCTATCATCAATCGGATGTCCATGTATCAGTGGTACGCGTGCGATACTCAAAAAATTTTATTGACTCGAGTCAACCATCGTTCAGCACATGAGACAATCTTTTTTGAGTATATTTCTCATGAGTCCTTATTTCTTGTCGAAGCATTAGCTATATTTTTTCACTTGATTAAGAAAAAGAAAAGAAACCAAAAACAGACTTTGAATGCCAAAAGGGAGCATAATAATAATTATTTATAATATATTATATCGATATCTATCATAGAAATATATAGTAGAATGTGCGCGCACACGTTATCAAGTGTATTATAAGTGGACCTGAGATACTTAACGAATACTTCAAAGTAAAGAAATCTTCGATTAATGAAAAATTGGGACCTATTTACAATTTAATAAAAAAAAGTACACAAAATCCTTATGAAATAAGTAATATACAGCGCGGCCTAAATAATTTTCCTTTCGATCTACAATACACAACGATCAGATACATTTCATATTTTATACTCGCAGTATTAATCGCCTTTGTTGCATTAGTTATAAAGTCCCGCGTCTAATGATTCATCTTTATCGCTACAAGATAATGTTAATTTATTTGTCTATTACATCTTACAGTCTTACGGGTCCAAAATAAATGAAACATTTTTTTACTCTTTGAAAATAACAAGATTCGCGACTAAATTCTCACAGTTGGGCTTTATAACATATAATTACAAATTTATATATTCTCATATTACGTAATCAGTAATGATCACTGTTTTAGAATTAGTTCATGGATATGATAAATAATTGCAGTTAAATCTCGTTAGACAAAATTCTTTTCTACTGTTAAATATTAGCAGATGAATTGTAAACCTCATGAAGCTTACTCCCAAATTTTTTTGTACGAAATTTATGATCTTAATTATACTCGACTAACATAAGCGATAATTGAACGTGCTAACGAGATTTAAACGCTAATATTGGAGTCCATTCATAAATTTTTGGGAGTCTTGATGAGGTAATATGAATATAACAAAAACAAGGGTGAAAAATCTGGATAAATCTTAAACACACCTAATATCACATAATTGCTAAAGAAATTATTTATGAATGGAACGAATGTGAACGTCAAATATGCACGTAGCAAATGATCCGATTTTAAGAAAACGGACCTTTTACTTTTTGTTTTTAGAAACGGAGCACGCCGGGTGACTGGGGGCTGTCGACTTTTAGATAAAAAAAAAACAATAATTATTTAGACGAAGAATAAAAAGAAACCGATGAAAATATTGCGAGATAATTGATCGCATCGTTTGAAATTCTATGTTCAATCAATCCGATCACTGTATTGTACAATAAGTTAGTGGTTTTACCCTCTGTGCGGCAACTTAAAACGAGTAAAGCGAGCCGCTTATCTTTCCTATTCAGTAGATCGGATCGATTTCTTTTTCCAAGGTGTGAAGTCAAACTTTGACTGGCTTAGGGCTGTGCGATTGATCGATTATCGACAGCATTACTTCGGCTATTTGCAAGATAAAATCAAGGTGGGTGTGTCTGAAATATGAAAATTCAGAGCGATGAAACACTCGAGAATATATAATATTTCAAAACCATCTGGGCTCTTAATGTGATTTGACTGCAATTGAAAACAACCAACGTAGTTGATACAAATTATACATGTATAATCATAGTTCAGTGCGTTAGTATATTGATATGAATAACACTAGAATTATATGGAAATTTGAAAATAGGACACAACATATGTTATATTTATATTATTATATAGTCAATTAATGATATTCTAGTCAATATAGCACAATACTTTCATTTCGTCATTATTGGTAGAAAAAATTCACAATCTATTGTATTTTGTGCTCCTTTTAGTTTCGATATTCTGTACAGTTTAAATTGGATAATTATTCATCTCATTATTGATTATTGAAATTCTAGTGATCTATATAGAATTGGTATTTTTGTTACGCTCAATTTACTGGATAATCGTTGAATTATAGAATATGCGGGCCATGGCATGCACATCAAATCGACCGAAAAAACGAGATTTTTTCTCTGACCCCTTTCGATCTGTTTGTCCTCTCGCAAAATCAAACTGCATGTTGAAAGGATGAACTGTGATTTTTTCCTGATTTTCTCAACTCATTATTCCATTACGAAAAATCATCGATTTTCATTTTTTGATTTTCATTTTTTTTTTTCGCGCCTACATAGCTCAAAACGTGAACGATATATGAAAAACATTCCAATACGAAAATTTTGGGTTTTTTTGTGAACTTTTTCGAGAGTATTTTCATCAGATTTTTAATACCCCGTTCAAGTGTGGTTTTAATACAAAATGAGTGTAAATCTTTCATAACTCAAAAGTGCCCTAATCTAAAAAAAAATATTTTCAGAAATTTCAAAGAAAGACGCGAAACTTTTGTGTAGGAACTTTTTTCATTGCTCATCTGGATTTCACGCTATGTTGGCTTGAAAAATCGAAAAACGCTAAAAGCTGATTATTTGACCAGCTGTAGTAAAAGAATACTTGGTCAGAAAGTTCTGAAAAAATTCACAGTTGATCCTTTCAACGTGTACTCCCACTGTGTAAAAGGACGAACAGATCAAAAGGGGCCAGGGAAATCGATCGTTCGATTTGACATGGAATCCCCCATATATAACAGTGTTCCAGAATGTCATCTCATTACAAACTTCATGATAATAATTGAATCTCCATCATGGAACACTGTCAAAGAGTTTCAAACAGTTTCGTATATGTAATAAGAAATATCAAACGTTGAAGAAAGTAATAGTATATTATATTATAAATCTATGTATGTTATAGTGAATAGAAATTTTTAATTTTAATAACCGTTTCTAACTAATTTAATTACATAAATATTGTCCGTTGTTATATTCGGAGAGAAATAAGTGAAAGAGAAGAAAACGAAAATTCAACGGTTATATATAATTTTGTTGAAAAATATAAAACAAGATATTAGTGTATTCATTACTGCTGTCATTCTTTTCTCGCCTCAATACCAATATAAATCATAACATTTTCAAGAACCGCGAGGGGGTATAATTACACTACTTATTGACAGAAAAAGTACAGGCACGCTTCGACCGGAAAGATTATGTACCTTTTTCCTCATAGTAGAAATTGCAACAACGATCTATGACGATTTCTGACGATTTCTTTGTCATTGCTCAGGGAATTTGACGCCTCGGTGATTCCTCGAGGCAATAGCTTCGCGAATCAAATAAAATAATTTGATTTTTGCTTGTCCTTGAGCCATTTACTTTTTTTTCATTAGTTTCCACAATTTTTTATGTGTAGGGTATGAGTCACTAATTGACCGAACTAGAAAAATGCCAACTGCACAAATAGAAATTTCTGTCACTATCAGAACCTGTTCTCAACCTGGCAGTTTGAGAACGAGGCCAATCCATGTTTGAGACATTTCCCTCAATTTTGCAAAGCATCTGTGATGGTCATAAATGTGGGTCGAATGTATAAAAGCAGGCTAATGATTGGAGCATGGAAGACAGCGGTTGGCGAACACGTCAGACAGGAAAATCCGATAACTTCAGGGTCTTCCTCCGAAACATGTGAGCATGAGGAATATTCAAAGTCAATTGGTTACTTGAAAAGAATTGTATCAAGATTTGCGGCCGAGAGTTAGAGCCGGGAATTATTTTCTTCTCAGACGAACCAGTTATGTACCTGTAAGCACGGTATGTAACTCCAGAACGTGTTAATACATTTCGATCAAGTTTAAGCGAGAGAAAGTTCTTCCTCACATGAATTTGCTGTATAAATTTTATCGAAATTGTCTCACTGGTTTCAGAGATATTGGTTTCGGAAGTTGATGAAAAGACGTCTTCTCTGTCGACATTGTTTTCGCTAGACGTTACGTGTTTCTGAGATATTACTACCACTACTTCTTTTTTTTTGTTGACCTAGAAAGGTCATTTTACGACAAAAATTTCGTACGAGAAGTTTACACGATCACAATTCCGTCAAAAGAATCCTATGACAACTTGTAGATACAGTATCCAAAAACATTGTGTCCAAATATGACGAAAATCCGTTGAGTGATTTTCGAGATATCGTGCTTTCCGCGAACCGTGTCATCGAGAAACATGTCTTATGCTGGCCAGGTGCAACATCACTCCTGGTACATGAATGCTGATGAATGAAATTGTGGACGTATCTTACCATCGAGTAAATTGAACCCGAATTTAATCAAACCTATCCCAGACAGCACAGAACTCAAAGTTGTCTGAAAGTCGTCGTATGGACGTCAAATGTCCCACTATTGAGAGTTAAGACAAGACTTAGACGTCAAAAGTGGGACATTTGACGTCCATAGCTTTAAACAACTTTTGAGTTCTGTGCTGTCTGGGATAGTTTCAGAGATAAAAAGTCCCGAATTTCTCCTAGTTCTTCGGCCGTCCAAACGTACCCCCTTAATGAATGATTTATGTTCGTCATAGTTGACGGTTGAAGCAAATGCGTTTTGTTTTACTGAATGTTTCTCCCCCTTGCACAACTTGGGAATGTATTACTCGAGATAATAACACAATAATAAGTTATCAACTTATTAAAAACTCAATTTGCGCGGAAAATGAAGCCGGTATCTTATGTTTAACTCTTAAGCATCGAACGGCCCGCCAAGTACGTAGCTCTTAAGGACCGAATGTGCCCGCCAAGTACGTAGCTCTGAAGGATCGAATGTGCCCGCCAAGTACGTAGCTCTTGGAATGATGTTTCGATATCCTGACACTACGAACCTCCGACTTCACGACATAAACTTGCTGAGAGATCGCGGGGGTAAATTCGTTGCTTGGCTTACAATTGTCGTTGTACGTAGTATTGGGAAGTTATCAAGTGCAATGTGATTCAAGAGTCCTGTACGTCCAATGTGTCTAAATTTTCGATATTACCCACACACAACAAGAATTCCTGAGATGTCGACATCTCGAACCCGTTTTATGTACATTAATTACTTACATTACATTAATTACTTAATGAGATGTCTCGTACGTCTCAGGACGTCTTGTGTTATGTGGGTAAGTTCTTACTCAATATTATATCGAATAGTATTTACGAGTGAAGATGTGATTCACTGAACGTGATGAAAAATAGATAGGTGACGTAGATTGAGTCCTCGAGACGTACGAAAATAAAGACGTACATAGTAATAAACAGTTTTTATTTTCATTACCTTTTTTTATCGATTAGTTTTTCGGAACAACTAATTATTTGAAATCATTTTTATACCTCATCTGTAGAAACAAATGTCAAATAGAAAATCAAACTCCTGTTTACGTAAATAGTACATTTATGAATTTGACAATCAAGAAAGCGGTACCCATCTTTTCAACAAATAACGTACAGCTGATATTGACTTATGTGTTACATATATAGACTGTAAAAAAAGACTTAGTTTAAATATTGAGAAACGTAATTACGACTGCAAGCAAGAATAATTAAACTTAGATGCAATTATTCAGGAGCGCTTTTTCTTTGTATTCATATCCAGGCTCTCTGAAAAAGTCTTCATTGGGTAATATAGTACGTTCATTTTCATCAAAAGGAGTATTAAAAATGTATGTCAAGATATATAATATGTATAATATTTCGAATGTGCAAAATTATTAATTTAGTAACAAAAATGAGTAATAACTAACTTCACTTACTAACAGTAGATTGATAATCTACTACTATATGGCAACTACAAAATATCTTCGAAAAAAAGTGAAACAATATAAATAGTATAATAATCAATGGTTTTTCCGAAATATCCTAACGGTATAATGTATTATAGCGTATAATTGAAAAATCATTATTGCCTATAAATATATATGTATACTACAATCAATTTTTCTAACAATAATGTCTTTATGATATTTCATAACGTATTGTGGAATCCTATGTATGTAAACATATTCAATTATGTTTTATTATATATATATTCAACTTATCAGTTAACTATATGAACATGCACTTGATATACAGAGTTTCTTCTCTCGTGCTCCGCACGAAATTCTCTTTCTGGACTTTGAATTCATGTAGGCATTACGCTGAAATGGAACAATGAATCTTTCAATTCCCATAATTGAATAAAAAGTAATTCCTTATCGAATTCTAATTGTATATCTTTACTCACCAATTTACACAGCTTCTTTCAGACTGTCACGAGAATGTATCGTATGTCGTATATCGCCACCCGGAGCACTCTCTCGTCTCACAATGCCTGGCCCAGCAGCTTCTCTTTTATTAGCAGCTTCTTTTATGCTAGACAATGTTTTGCTCAGCCATGGCCAGCTATTCCTAGCAGCTTGCAACTCTGAAGCAGTCGCGTGCAGTTGATGCGTCAGATCCTGTGTGGAATTTCAATAAAGGTTTAGTAAACGTGGAGTATAAAAAGTAGACACTCTACCAGAGATTTTCCCACAAAAATACCTGATTTCTGCATTCAGCCTCCACATGTGCTAATTTAGTCTGCGCCAACTCCAGTTCCAGTTCTCTAACTCGTTCTTGGGCTCTATGTAACACTGGATCAACTCGACTTTCTAAGTGTTGTGTAGAGTCAGGTAGAGCCTTGGGTGAATGAGTTATCGTGCCCCTGCAGTGGTCACACTTGGAAACCTTTGACTGTACGCAAGATTTGTTATTATTTAGATATTTCATCAACTTTATTCTTGAACTGTCCTCGCTTTAGGATGGAATTCTACATATTGTAATACTTACATGTAATTCATTCAGCGCAGTCTTTGCAGCGTTGTGATCTTCTTCCAATCGTTGACAAATCTGCAATAAAACGATATTCGTGATCCATTTTGTGTAGTGAGTGAAATATTCAAAGATATACGACGCTGCGTAATTCTTCTTTTCATTTGTCGAAAACTAATACCGATCTCTTGAGTATGAAGCAACTTTCGAGCTACTATCTTTCTTGGATAATTCAGACAATGCTGTTCTTTATTCTTGATAAATCATGTATATCTACATAAGTATCTGTAATATACCTGTTTGTATTCAGCGATGATCACACCACTTCTGTGACTTTCAGTGCAGGCTTTAGCCACCTCTCTTTGTAGCATTCCCTTAACTTGTACAAGTTCAGCTTCGAGCCTCTGTTTCTCTTCTTCAGTCCTTGCCACAGCCCCTCGTAATTTCTCAACTTCGTTGCTGTATTCGTCTGCATTCTCTTGCGCTTCTGTACCAAACATATTTATTACTGATCTGATAATTGACGAATCAAATTTTTATTAGATTCTCAACACGTTGAAGCTTGATATTTCACTTATATGCAGCGAATTATAAACTTGAATAATATTCCTCGCTATGGACGCAAAGTATTGAATGCTTTCAGCCTCAGCTCCGTTAATAGTCTGCTATCGTCTGAACTTTTTCACAATCAACGCCTTTAAACCACATCCTGTGTTACAAGTTCTGTAAACTCTCGGTAACAGTCGGTGTGTGATAATGTAATGATAGAACATTCGAAGGCATACTCGGTTGTTTGATAATTAATGCCGTATTTTGAAGCAAAATCAAATAATAATTCTTGTTAAAAATAGCAGTGCCATATGGTCATTCCACAGATAACATTCATCCAACTTCTATTACGCAGTTATTACTGTTTATCGCTATAGTTAGAAGCGATAGAATTTCGAGACATCGATAGCATTCACTGTATTAATATCCGTGTAAAGTTTCCTATTCGAATATTCAATAATGCAATATCATAAGCCACAGAATCAACTCTTTGCATCCACCGCTCACATCCATCCATATATATTCGATAATTTGTACGAGTTGTTAGATTACGTAATAGATTACACTTTTTCTTTTATCCAGCCTAAGAACTTCTTACTTTTTCTCATTGCTTTACTTGTGTAAGCCATATTTAGGTACTATCTGTCACTTTATCAACAATCGCAGTATACTTATATATCACTCGCTTCAGGTGAACAACATTCTCTGAGTTTTACTGTAGCTGCTACCAGCACACCAATTCGTATTTCGTAATTCAATGTTTACTCTGTGGCAAGCAACGCTGTGGCCTAATTTACAGTATTGGCGTAGCACCTTGTTACAATTTTGTCTCATATTACACAGGAAGACAATTCACAATCTGAACACTTTCTGACCTTTTAAACACGTGATCATATTTTTATGAGAATTTAGTGTTGTTCAATAAAACCAAATCACTTCACGCCTCAGTTACATACAATGACTGTTGACTTGCTTATCATTTCTCATTATCTGTCTGTAATATTTAATAAGTACATCATTTCACTAGATTCAGTTGATTAAAACTTATCACAATGCGAGTAATACTGCCAAGTATGCAAGGTCTCGCCTTATGAGAGATAGCAGCTCAGACCTACTCCGACTAGCAATGAGTTGATCAAACTGTAGATTCTTTATTACATTGAATTGATATTGGCACAATATTATTTGCCAAGAGAAGTATACGCGTGCTATTGTCTTCGTTATTCATTGTTCAGCTTTTGTAAGGCAGAAAATGATCACATCTATCATATTAAAATTGAACCGATATGTTTGTAGCTTATTTCACATTCCCCGAATTCACGTCGTGGTAGAAAAAGCTCAAAAGCTTGAGTAGAAAAATCGAAATATGGAACATGCAATGGTCTCTGATTTTTGGACTTCTATATTTCAAATGATTAGTACCGAGTCGCTTTAATCGATACTGAAAACTCAGAATTTGTAATGTGTTCAAAGTAATTACCAGAGCGTTTATGAAAAATTCTAAACTGAAAGCAGCCCCCGCTGAGAACGGTGTAACGGTCACTTTTGGTTCTTCGATCGACGAGAGATCTAACATAGGTGAATACAGTGTTCACTATGTGGCTAAGAAACATAACTGTAAGCTGATCGCCAGTAGTCACCGCTGGTTATCACCTTTCATGCACCTTTAACGACCCTCTCTCTTGATTAGAACGATACTCCTACGCAGGCAATGACGCCGGTGTTTACCTTGTAGCTACGCAGCATTCGACCTACGACTCTCTATTTGGTAATAAAAATTTTGCAAGCCAATTTAT
This sequence comes from Euura saliciscinereae, assembly GCA_018420115.1. Classification (NCBI taxonomy): domain Eukaryota; kingdom Metazoa; phylum Arthropoda; class Insecta; order Hymenoptera; family Tenthredinidae; genus Euura; species Euura saliciscinereae. Next base: position 28,364 of record JAFFZH010004928.1, read on the forward strand.
CCACGGATGTCTAACGAGGAAGTTGGATAAGAGCCACGTGCTTACCATGTTCCAGTCAATGCGTACAAGTCATTATAGATACGAGTACATCAACAGTTGCAATAATAATTATCAATAATGTAGTACGATATCCGTTACTTACTACCCGGGTATTAGTTCATCCATGGCCACACAAAACTAGACGTCACAAAAATTAATTTTTTCACGCCGGATGATTCATGCAGCAAATTTTGAGACAGATCTGAATTTCCTTCGTGCTTGATGGCATTCAGATATAGAACTAAACTGAGGATCTCTGCGTTCTTGCGATATATGTACAATCTCACCATATTTTAGAACGGATGAAAGATACATGGAGCATGCCGGGTTCGTTATCGCATTTCCACAGATAGTTAAAGAATACAGGATGCGTATTCAGCTGTGTTAATGACGCAAAACTTTGGAGTCTGTTAGTGTGATTAGCGGGTATGCTATGATTCGTATAGCACAGTAATTGATTACAAGCCAGATGTTTATGAGTCGTGTTAACATATCGTAATGCAAAATGAAAAATTTCACTAATTCAGTACATAAGACACACACAATATCAGACTCGATGACCCGAAATGCACCATGCGTTCCCCAAAAATGCTGTAATCTCTTCTCTTCAAACGAATGTGAATAATAAATGAACAAATAAACGTAGGACCTATACGGGATGGGATTAAAGGAATAATTCATAGTACTAAATAAGTGTACTTCATACGAACGAAGCTATTTATTTCAAACAAATAGTAATAAATAATATGAACAAAGGAAAACACAAATTTTGAAAGAAAGGATCAGGTAATCGCATAGACTGAACTGATTCAATGATTCATCAGTTCGTAAACGATTTTCATGAACGACTTATAGGTATATGTATAAAAACGTAACTGACAAACTAGTACTTAGTCTTCTTTGTGAGGTAATGTCTAAGTCCACAAATATTTCGACTTTTTAATATTTATTACACTACGTGATATCACCTTCAGATCGCTTATTCAAAAGTATCAGTACGTTGCGGTCTATTTTCTGATAAATATTCGATATTTTAGGACTTGAACCAAGTCTCAGTCAAAGTATAAAAACGTATAAAAGTATTGGAAAAAGAAAATGCAAAAATGCAAAAACGGGAATGTTCTTTCGGAATTTTCAAATGTGTGAAATCCTCAGAAGTTCAGATGCGTCAGCTCTAGCGAATCTTTGATTAAAAAAGTTGGACAACTGGTTTCCATACTTTTCTATTTTATCTAATGGCATTTTAACAAGATCCCCCGCTTTAGCTACGTCTGGAAACCGCAAGGAATCGCCGGCACCTGAGTCAGGATTTTGGTCTGGAATATAATATTCTTTTTCTAAAATAATTGTCTTTTTTTTCTACTAAAATTAGCCAACTCTACCGTTACTGTGCTGCAGCCGAGACCCACCACCACCGGTACGCAAGATCAGGAGATCAAAACTCAACAAGATGCGTCTAGCTCTACCATGCCTGATTACCTGAGTAAGATACTCTTTAAACTACAGACTACAAGCGTGATAATTCAATATCACAATATGTGTATATATTCCATGTTTAATTCTTATCTTTGATAATTCGCTTCGGACTAGGATTTTATTATGCTAGTTTATTACGAGTAAGCGGACCTTTGGCCATGCACACACTAAAAAATTGTTAACTACTTCACAGACTAGATCGGCGACTTCGTACTGAAACGATTTTCAAGTAAACCTTTAATTAATGCAATAGCATATTGATAAAGTAATGTTTTATTATTTATAAGGTTTTTTAAACTAAATTGTTATCAAGTTGGAAGCGTTATCTACTGAGTTGAGTAAATAAAAATAGTTCTCCTTCCACAACTTCAAGTCTATGGAGATTCGATACATTGCGATTATAGGGTATAAGTGATGCTTCGTTGATTATGAATAAAACTACTGCTAATATGACGGCAGAGAGAACGAGTATTTCATAATAAACTCACAACCAACTGGAAAAAGCAACAGAGAGATAAACCCGCTCTCACCAGGTACAGAGGAGACAGAGATGCATACACGGTGAAAACCGAGTATACAATTGGCTTAAACGTAGAATACGAAATTACCTTTTAGTGTCATGAATTCTGCTTCGTATTTCTTCAGTTTCTTCAAAGTTACAGAACAGGCGATTTTCATAACGTATCGTGATATTTCTTCGTTGCGACAACGTTTTGGCAAGTGAACTCTGAAGTATTTTAATATACTCTCAAAGTCTAACTGAAGCAACTCTTTCTTACACAGCTGTAACGATAATCGATTATCAATAAATATTAGGTACCTATATCATCGTCACTCACAAAAATTTCATTATTCCAGTTTATGTGTTTAACTAAACATTTTTTAGTAATTAGGTTTTGGAAAAAAAAAAAATCCTTACCATCAATAGCGCGAGAGCGACTTGGAACAGGGTGTCCAGACCTTGAAGCAAGAACACATCTAAAATGTGAAAGACTAGATAAAGCGGAAATCTAGCTGTGAAAAGCGTTAAGAACCACTGCGCTGCAAACATGTGGGTTTCTACGCCACGATCACAAAAGTGTTTGTAAAGTTCTGGTAGCTGATCCTGGAATTTGAATACATCGATCAGTTATTCAATATCCAAATGAATAATAAGTCATATAAAATGGTCTGATCATTTCTAGACAAAGTTTTACCTCCATCAGGCGATTCAATTGGTAAAACCGCATGTGAAGATTGTCAAATCTGTCTTTGTACAGATCTCGAAGACCGTAGTCGTACATCAGCTTAACTAAAACACAGAAGGCTTGTTCCTCTGGCATCTGAAAAAAATCAATCCGAATGAAATTATCAATTCAGGAAAACTACGTGAAGCTATTATTCTATAAATATTACTAACATGTAAAAGCAAACTGGCAACTAAAAAACTGAGCCCTTGGCAGTATCCAACTTCCTCATCATGGACAGCGTAAGCTTTGCTTATTCTGTAAAGCGAGTCCTGTCCCAAGCCCCCAGTTTCTTTGAAGAAATCATGTGCTGGAAACGTTCTGTTTATATCCCTCAATATTACGCTTTCGCAGCTACTTTCCTGCGAGGAAAACGATGTTCGTAAAAATTCATGTCTTCGAGAAGTTCAATAGCCTCATAAATCCGTAACTTTAAACGAAACGTATACGTTGTACATGCCTTAGTGATAAGCATACGATATTTGTCCATCATTTCCTGTGAATTATCGCAATTGCTCAGTCTTTGCCAAACCTCTGCCCTGAGCGCCTCGGGGATTCCCAACTTTGTCAGTTTTATCAAAAGCTTAGGTCGCTGCTCGTTCACTTGCCACGTATCCAATACTTCTGCCCAATTTGCCAATTCGTCGGCGGAACAGTCTTTTGATACCTCGCCTGTACCACTCAACATCGGTTCGTCTCCGTCTGCGAATTACAATTGAAATTTTGAAACATACACGATAAGAGGACTATATATAGGTATATATTTTGAATGGCTTAATGTCAATTAGATAGCCAAAATACCTGAATCGAATTCTTCTTTGGGCGTCAAAGTGTCTATGCTTGTGATGGAAGGTGACCGAATTAAAGACGCCAAGTTGAGAGCGAGATTCAATCGATTCCTGTCCAATTCTCCGGACGTCTCTATACTCTGAACTTCATAGTGTACTTCCGATCCGTCTCCAGATATGATCTGAATTTAAAATCGATAGAGTTGTTACTATAAGGCAATTCGGACTCTACTGTGAAACAATACAGTGCAGCAAAAATTGTATTTTAATTATCATCACCTCTTTTGAGTTGAGATAAAACTGTTGTACCAAATTTCGCTTGTTGAAGTACCAGAATCTCTCGTTCTGAGGAAAAATTTTAACGGGTGTTTCTATCAAGAACCTGACTGGTTCTCTTATACCACGTATCACAAGGTCGACGGCTACTGTCATGAAGATCTCCCCCTCTCTTGGTATCTCAATATTCAAACTTTCCAAAGCTGGATCTGCGGGATCCCAGAGACCGCAGATATTGTAGCTCTGCTTATCTTGCCCCGTGGGACCCATGTTGACCTGCTGATGTAACATTCTGTTTTAATTTCAAATTTATCTAACAAAATTACGCAGTTTGCATATTTCACGTTTTAATCTTGTTCTTTTTAAATATCTCAATCAGTCTTACCATTTCAAGAAGTCGCATGTCGCTGTGTTTTACGTGACGACCAGGACTGACTAGAACTCCAAAACACCTTTCAACTTCTAAAGTGACGCCACCCTCTTTGCTCGATACCTGCTGAATGCTGAGACAAACTTGCTTCGCTACATTACATCTGAACTTGAAGCAGCTCCTGTCCTTTGGAACTGTGCTGAATCCCCCTTTTCCATCTTCCTCCTTCACCTCCATCGTTACTTCGAAGATAAATACTCGGGAATTACTCTTCTCACTGCCGACATTGAATCCGTTGAAATCGCTACCGGTCAACGAACTCGTCATCGATCGAGGAATCCTTTGAAAAGCTTTGGCAAAACACGCGGAGACTTGTCCGACCTGTAATAAAATTCATCATTTTCTATTATTTAAACTCAGTTTCAGATAGACTCACAGCTTCTGGTATGTCGCAGCGAAAGACGTGGCACTGAAAAATGGCGGATTCTAAAGTATCCCCATGGGACCATGTGAAAGCAAAACAGGCCGCGCAAACGCCAGTGGCTTCACCACGTGCGTAAAATAGTATACGCTGGACCTCGTAGTGTGCCATGGCTTGTTGAGTCGCAGCATCGTATAAGCTATAGAAAAAAAAGATTGCGTTACTATACTTCTTTTCATCCATTCATACTAATTGCGATAGAATTTTATCCAAAAACGATCGCAACTTACACAACGCTGCCTTGCGAGCAGCTCGGTATTGAGACGGATACTTTTATTCCCAAACTTGGTGCCTGTTCTGCGTAGAGTATTGCCATGTTACGTTGAATTTCACCCTCGGACTTAGGTGCGTTAATAGCAGCAGCACCCAAATACGTGACGCCATTGAAAATTGTACACTCTTGCTGGACGTTAGATACTGAAAACAGTTCTGAAAGGAACGGATAATGATTTTTATCAGTATCGTTGAACCGTCGCTGGTGGAGTTGGACAAGATATGATACAGCAAGTCGGAAACATGATAAAATAGTATAGTGTGATAAATAAAAGTCGTAATTTGATCTGACCTTCCTCTATAAAGTCATCTGGTTTCATAGGATCTTGTTTTTCCGGAGTTACCATCTTAGGAGTAGTTTCATAAAATTTACTTTGACCAACGTATTTAATTTTTTCATCTTGCTTTGGCTGCCCAGGAGTTATGGCTTTGAGTTCGGCTTCGTTTTCCATTTTAGAATCCTCCGTAAGCACCTACGATCAAAGTAAAAGAGCTTGTTTTGAAAAACTCGAAGTTTCATATTCGGTTGGAAAGACAAAGTACACTTTTACGCGTTATTTATACATCAAGAAAATTCATTTACGCAAGAGAAAAACATGTTTCGTGGAAATTTACGAAACCGAGACATGTCAGTTTTGTGGAGACCAGGCGCTGGTTTTCTTCCCAGATATTACTATCTCTTTCTAGCGTCTCAAGAAGACTCTTACAACATCAAGCTTGGGCTGAGATATGTCTTCACGTAACTGAGCATGATGCCAAATTCAAATCTACCGATGCCTTCAGTGATGATATCAATCCAATCGATTGGTGTGGCGTTTACTCCAAATTTCGTCGATACATATTCACTCACACATTGTACTCTTTGTACCTACGTATGCCTTCTATCCTCTTTTCTATAACATTTGTTTCGCTCTTATCTTATTCAATATGGACAAGGACACTAAAATTTATTTTTATTACAGCTATGAAGTATTAATCTCGAAGCAAAAGTGAGTAGTGATACATTTCGTTTTCTTTAATTTCGCAAAAACAAAGTGTTTATACTTATTTCTCATAATCACACTTCTCTATCTAACATTGATGTAAACAAGTGCTTTCGATTCTATTCGATCGCCTCGGTATGCGGCTAGATGGTTTGTTTACTTCATTTTGATGATATTCATTACATACTTTCCGTTAGTATTACTACCCATGATTCTGCGTGTAATAAGTTATTGCGGTCTTCAGAATTGGAGAATAGAAAGAATTTGCTGTCAAAACACATATTGTTACATATTGTATAACATCAGTTATATTTGAACCAATATAATCAATAGTATCTCACAATCTCCTACAGAGAAATAATCACTACCACTGAACTTGGGAAATGGAGACGTGAAATTCATAGATGCTGATATTTTGGCCATTTGTTACAACACATCTTCTAGCAAATCCGGATGATATTCCGGATATATTATTTTCAGAACTGAGTGAATGTAGCACAGAAGCGAAGTTTCACACGTGTATCAAAAACAAACGTGTAGAGGCGATAAAGGGGTAATGAAAACTGTTCAATATTTTATAGCAAAGAAATAAGCACACAGTGTCAACTTAACTCAATACCAGATTGAAGATTTATGAAGACAAGAACGAATGATCGTGAATTTTGCGAGACTTATAATGAGCACAATCAGATCTATTACTGTGGCTGGTGGATTATCTCTTACTTTTTATATCTCTGCAGCGCCGGACTTATGCCTAGGCACATTAGGCACTGGCCTAGGGGCCCGACCTCGTAGCCCCGTCAGGGGCCGGAAAAAAAAAAAAATTAAAAATTATTTGATTAAATTTGATCAAATCATGAATTATTAACATTTTTGTTTTATGCCAAAATTTTAAAAAGGGGCCCTGACCTCTATTTGCCTAGGGGCCTTGGGTTTCCATGTCCGGCGCTGTATCTCTGTGGAAAGAAACGCGGGGTATTTACCAGAGAATGTATTTCGATGAAAGATGAGTTATCAAAAGGGTATGCAATATATATAGAATACTTGAAGAATGGATTCTCTGCCAGCATATTAGATTTTCCGTTTCGGATCCTACAGACCTGACTCCAGATTCATGATCAGCGAACCAAAAAACCTTCTTGAACCAATTTGCACCCAGATTCGTTCATCCGCTTGCAAGATATCATCATTTTCATTCTATTTCCTAGAATCGTATTATTTAGATAATTCGAAAAGTACTGATCCGATCCAGCTAATCCCGAATCTAATCAGTTCTAAGTTTAGGAACGCCGCACAAAAATTGATCACACAAGTACATCCGGACACTCTCACACACACAGACGTCCATCTGGAGATGGTCGGAGGCGATTCCCTCTATCGCAAAACGTGGTGATCTAACGGGAACTCAACGTTTCATATTCGGGGTGATTACAAGCAATTCTTTCATCAGTTATTATACGAAGACAGAGGATGTGATGTTGAATAAGAGGGTGAGTGATTCCAGATATCGAAATGTTCGGTCTTCCAATTGTTCACAAGAGTCTTTCTCATAACTCAACAAGAGTTCTATCATAGAAAATATTCTACTGATTGTAAAACCCGGGATAGAACCCATTCGCTCAGTGAAATCAGATCAAATGATTTCTCAAGACAATCGTCCGACGCTCTAAGTCCATTTCAGAATCCTTCGCATCCCTTCAGAATCATGTTACATTAAATCGACAGGCTTGATGTCTTTTGAAAGAAGGAGTATCGAAATATTCTTACTCAGAGGTAAATTTTCAAGCATTGTGAAAAGTTAACCGAATATGCAGGGTGGTATACGGAAAGCCTAGAAAAAATATTCCCGATTTTTCTTCACGGATTCTTCCCGGAATTGTTGACTGAAAATATTTTGTTTCTTGGTACTGATATATCACTCATATTTCATGTACTTAATCAATTTGGCTGAGGTAATTATGTAGTTAATATAACACATGGACAATTCCGCCAATTATCAAACTCTCAAAAATAGATTCATCTCACAATTTTACCATCCATCCAGCGATTCATAGTGATATTCGTGTCGAAAAACGTATTTCCCAAGTAGATGTACAAGACTATTCATAAAATGGTAAATGTATTAAAAAAAGTTAAGAATTTGTTACATGGAAAACTTGAATTTTCGTAATTATCTTCTTGACTTTTATCACGAAAATTGCCGCAAACTCGATGAACCTTCCAATCTTAGTGAACACTATGAAAGATAAGAATTTCAAATAAATCGAATTCTCAAGGCCCATACTCAATGTTAATTGCGGATAGAATATACAGGGTGAATTCCTGATGATGGAACATTCTGAAGTTAGCTAGAATCGAGCAATGAGCTTTCAGACTGTTAAATTGTTGGAAATTCACCCTGTCTAGAGAAGAAAGTTCTTCAAAACTCTTTGAATTTCGCAGTAACCAGGAAAAATTTTGAATAACATCTCGAATGACTATCAAAATCCCCGGTTTTCGAATGGCCCCACATTTCAGACTCATTACAGTCATCTATTCCCTGAGCTTTGTTCAAGTTATTCGAACTGTAAAGTTGTTACAACAGTATGTGTAAACTTTTACACATAGGCTGAGTCATTGTTACCACCTTTAATCGAGTTGTAATCTCTGTACTGACAATCTCCATGTCTCATTGGCCGAGTATGACAAATATTGGGATGCTCTTCTTTGATGTGCGTAGAAGATCGAGTCGAATATCCACCTTTCAGTTTCTGATACTTAAAATCAGCAATTCATGGTTTTCGATTTATAGATCGACTCGAGTCAACGAAAGAACAAACGCGTTGTATAATTATGAAAATAATTCAGTCCGACTACTTCGCTGACAGACACGGTAAACAATCGACACCGAACAAAACATGAAAGAAAAGAGGATAAAAATCTGTAGTTGATACGCATAGACCTTGGCTCATACTGATAGCTGTTTGCGGAGCTCTGTTCTCTGTGCTCATATCTCATTACGATTCAGAGCAGCTGCAAGCCCAGCTATGAGTCCGAACCACGAATTGATTGATAACAAATTTTGGCATTATGCGTTAGGAGCTTCTCACCTCTCGGAGATTATTTTGAAGGTCTTCCAGGTTCCCGTTATTGGCGATGTTCAGAGTAGGCGGCTCTTGGGTCTGACGTTGTTTGCTCGCGCCCTTTTCATTCACAAATTCATACTCGTCGCTCGTTGTCACAGATTCCATTGACTTCACGCTCGTACTATCCTCCATAACTATACCTAAGGGATTCATAGAGTTTAGGTAACCGTTGAGCCGGCGATGGACGTTGAGATTTTTTAACGTAAATATGTATTTTCGGGTCCCCACGTGTCATAGAAAAGTACAGCGATTGACATTCGCGATAACCACGCATGAATATTGTTGGTTTTATTCTACTCACCTAATCTGTTAAAACGTAGGTACGTTGGACGATTCGAAGGTCATTATATCAGAGCTTAAATAGCGTGTGAATTTTATTGATTAATTTTTTTAATTAATTTTACATATTTGCGATTTCGGGGTTCAAAGAACTGTCTTGAAGAAACGTCAAAGATGAAGAGAGGATAAATAAACTCGGGTTTCAATTAATCCATGATACACAGACAGACACGTTCGACGTCTAATGGACTGGCGGTGTTTTACTCTCACGCATTCTCATGCGGTGAGGTTTAACAATTTCCGATGTTTATTTTATGCGATTAAAATACTCGAGTATTTTATATCTGACTGATCACATAATTTTTTTTTATCGAAAACAAAAACAATCTCATCTACCGATATGTCAGAAATGGCCGTGTCGCCATTCCGTCTACTAGAACTCGAACCTGGCGCCGGAAGTCGGGAGAATACTAAACTACTTTAGTTTATGTGCGAATTTTCAAACACGTCTGTCGTGTCGTTTTCGGGATTTTAATTAGACGAACACTCTGTCATCCAATGTAAAAATATCTTTTGAACAATCTCCGTTCCCTAAATTCTTGTCTCTCATGATGAGCATGTCGCTTTTATTTCTCAACTCGCGATCTGAAGCCGCGGCAATTTCAAATCAAGAGACTCGGTAGAGTCTCGCGCCAAGTTATGAAAGAATCGATCCATCGATTAATCGATTGTGAAATAAGAATCGATCATAACTCTATGTGATCGCTCAAATATAATCGATTATCCAATTATTTTTATTTTTGTTCTTAATAAGTGTAAATTTGATAGAATTAACGGTAATTTCTTCTGTCTTTTCGTTTTTAATAAATTATTAATTTTTTTTCTCGCCCAGTTATTGAAAAATTCCCAGAAACTCGAAGAACATTGATCAATAAATACTCATTTCACATTTGCAGGATAACAATTTGAAAAGGTGTAATTTTTAGTTGAACCGGTTGTGAAGAAAAATAATCGATGCAGCCGATAAATCGAGTGCCAAAAATAATCGATTATACACTACATTAATCTTTCTTTAATTTAGCTACGCGACTGATAATTATATTAGTTTCGCATGAAATTTTGAAAATGAACGGACAAATTATTATTTTATTGTGGTATACGGGTCGATTTGGAATTTGGAACGCATATTTCACAGTATGTTCAATTTTCATCCAAATTAGGATCCAAAGTACCTAATTCTGTCCATTCTTTATTTTTGTACTCAATTTCGATATATTTTGTTATGGTTCGCAAATTGAAAAAAAAGTATAGAAATAAATAACTAAAAAATGGGTACGAAAATTTGTTCTCAGTTTAAAAAAAAAAACTTTGTTCTACAGGGTGAATTCCTGACGATGGAACAGTTTTAAGTTGGCTAGAAC
>JAFFZH010004929.1:0-13424 GCA_018420115.1 Euura saliciscinereae
GGTGGCTGAGCCCCCTGCTGCCACCTGGAATAGTTTGTTCACACGCATTATCACAGATAATACATTAATGCAGCATATGTGTTACTGACGCCGCCATCTTGGTGGCTCAGCCCCCTGCTGACACCTGCAATACTTTCGGGTAACAGACCCAATTGGCATCTTATGACATTTGACTACAGAAAGATCGAGTCACATGTTTTTTTCCCAAATATACTGTATTTCATACCCGGTTCAAATCTTCACGGTACATGACGACTCTATGAGCTCACAATGTTCGTGTCATACGTGGACACAGCGAAAATAAACCTTCGAATTTCTTGTTGAATGATCCAAGATCGTGTTTGGGACTCGAACAGTCACTCCAGTGAGAATGTTACAGACAGATGCGTCGAACAGCAACGTTTTTGTTCATGAAACTGCAATTTTTGAAAAAGCATAACCAATCTTATTTGGTTTATTATACTGAATGAGCTTTCTCCGGGTTAGTCTGGTCTGGTAAGCCCCTCCCTCATTCGGACCCGGCGAAAACTCACCCTGTACGGATTTCAATAGGTGCGCGCGGAGTGTGTGTATAGTATAATCTAGCTTAATGAATCTACTCTACTCTACTTCACTCCATACCTACCGACCTACCTACCTACCTACCCTATACACTTACCCCTACATCTACCGCTATCCTACAGCACCCCATCCTTACTTCTCTCTCCTCGTCCCTCTCCTCTTCGCCGAGGACTCGTTCGAACGAGGGAAGGAAGGAAGAACCAGCCTATAATAGTACCCATCATCCCTCTACCCCTCCCAACAATTGAAATCCAAGGAGTCGAATGTCAACTTTTGAGGTTCTATCCAGCTTTTGGCGATCTTATACATGCATTTTCAATCAGCGCAGGATGCTTTCAGAGTAGCTCTCAAATTTAGAGACAGAATTACGCCATCACCATAACATTATTTATCCTGAATGTTTTCAAACAGTTCGATTAATTGGCCAAGGGGTCACGAGGAAACAGGAGCAATCAAAGGTATGATTATGACTAGATACCAGTGTCCTGAACATACGGCACAACAACGATATGCGATGCATTATAGAATAGATGCTTGGTCAGAGAGGCTCTTTTATACACCATGACGTGGAATTGCCTGGATGGTATCATTCCGTGATCAACATTCAATTTGTTATGCAGAGCTCTGTGGGGCTTAGGACGCATTCACTGGTTATTAGGGAATGCATTCTGCAGTCTAACTTTCCCACGATACCCTCAATCTCAGGCACAATGCAGAGCGCTAATAGCTTCAGGATTTAAAATGTATAAATATCGTTCTATGGCATATGCGATCATGGAGGTAGTATTGTACCCGCGGTTGGAAGACCCGAGCTTTCATTATTCAAATCGACAGAATTTGTAATCCTGCCTCAAGTCGCATTCGTCAGTCACGAACTGAGCTTTGAGGCGCGAGGAGCTCGTCCTACGAACCGGATAGTGGAACTCACACTCAGAAAAAAAGGCGAAGAATTGCATCCGAAATTTATTAATTTCACCCTGTGACGCTTCGGCATCGAGTCAGAATGGGCATGACAGCAAATGGCAACTATAAGCCCAACGATGAGTTCGTTGCCGCTGTTCGGGGACTGCGGTCAACAATGAGATTTTTGGGAATTTGGCAACAACCAGATTTAGGGGGCTGGTACAATTTAGTTTGGTACGTTCAGTCGATCGGTCTCACCTTTCAAATGTTCGGTCCAACTGCTGGCTTGATCGTGAACAGACACGATGCGTCGAAAACAATCGGCAACTTGGGCATATTGATTCCTATAGCGATTACCTATTTCCATTGGATGACGTTTGCTGTGCATACCGGAACGATTGGGAAGCTTTTGGAATTTCTGGAAAAAGATTGGATCAATTTGGAAAAGAATACCTTGATATATCGGAGCGTGCCGGGTTGCAAACTAATAATGAGTAAATGCTACCAATCTGCAAAGATCTTCTTCTACACGTTTGTGACCATGATGACGGTTGGCGTCGGCTCATATATCCGCGATTCCGTTGTATCCAGGAAATACGCGACCAACGAAACTGGTTTTGACCGATACAACGTATTACCAACGCCATATTCTTGGTATCCTCTGGACCACACCCGAGGCTATACTTATGAGGTAAGGGACACTAATCTTTTATCGGAAGCTGTTGACAGTAATCGTGCTCAACTTCCAATAGAAATGATGAACAGACTGGCAGGTTGCTTCTATAACCTATTACCACCGAAGTTTCGGGGCTTATAATGAAAACTGGAGTTTGTGGTAGAGCGTCATGTATACTCATCGATGATTATAAGATTCCGTTGCATCAAGGTGGTGCTAATCGAAATAACTTTATCTTGAAAAAAGCATCGCGATCCTTGAACAAAAATAACGACGACGACTCTACCGTTTCTTTCACTCTCGTAACAACACCACTTGAAAATGTTGTTTTGCCACCGGGAGTTACAAGTAAAAATTTATGAAAATACCAAACATAAAAAATTCGATGTCAATTGTGAGTGTTTGGAAATCTGATACAAAAATATCACTAGGTATTATCAATCTGTGAAGGTAATATTCATCTGTGATATCCCAGTGATAGTTCGAAATACGATTTCTTTTCGAAAAAAATGTTAGGATCCTTGAAAAATTCCGGCAAAACTCCGGGAACATTCTCTTGAATTTCAATCAGTAAAACTCTAAAAGTAAGCCGATAAATCTGTCAATTCCTGCATACTAGAGTTCAGAAAAGAAACATTAGAGTATCAAAATCCTTGCGCCGCGGTATATTTCTCTACTCGCCATACCAATACTTCAATGTGCATTGTGCACCGATTGACGGTTAACTTTTGAATTTCATCTTGTTCTTGGCAACCCAAGTTATTGTTCGTGGGTCAAGTAGTCACTGCAACAACGATATCACTGGCAAGAGCATCAATAGACAATTTCTTCTTTGTTGTGACTTTGAACCTATGCGGCCAATTCAAAATACTAAGGTACGTTTGGTAATTTTAGGATACGAAGAATCTTGATATCTTTATTAGAATAAGAAAATTACTGGAGAACATTGTTTTTTATTGTCATAGATGTTTCACTGAAGGCATAACGTATGATTCCTCGCAACCCGAATTTTGCAGGGCAAAAGTTAGGATCATGATCAGGCGACATCAAGAGCTGCTCAAGTAGGCTGATTTTCTTTGTATTGTTTCGAAACAAACGCCTAAATTTTGGAACGCGGAATTAATCATTATCAATATTCGTTTCAGAGCAGCGGAAAGATTACAAAAATCTTACAGCTTCATTATTGCGGGGCAATACGCGTCTGTTACGATGACTATTTGCTTCCTTGGATACGCGATAATAGCGGTACGTGAAGCAACTAACTTATTCAACAGTGTCAAAGTAGAGTCGAGGTTTTGGATGACATAGAATTATCAATGTATAAATATGTCTTCGGGGGATTACAGGGCAGATCAAACATCACAATCGACAGTTCAACACCGACAAACTGAACTATTCCTTGTAATTTTTGCTTCATTAATGAAGACGCACTGTGTAGAAATTTCATAAAATTTGATGAGGGCAATTTTCCGTGAGAAATTACTTCCGGAGATTCTTCATCAGAGTTACACTTTCATCAAATATTCACCAGCAATCACAAGCACAAGTTTTTCTTTTCAAATTTCATGGGAAAATCACAGATTTTTGTATTGGGTCAGATGAAAACTCAATTTTTTGTTCGATTTGATATGTAGTACCCCCCAAAGGTTTGATCACTCGTACACGGAAAAAAAATATGTAATTATTAGGACAGCACTCTTTTTGGAGTTAAATCTACAGCAATTGCGTTAAGGTTTATCAATCCCATTGATAATTTCGTTATTTTTGGAGTTAAATTTACAGCAATTGCTGTAGATTTAACTCCAAAAAGAGTGCTTTCCTAATAATTACATCTTTTTTTTCCCCTGTAGGACCTGGTGTATTCCCTCTAAAATCTTGTAAAAGTCTGTTGTTATATCTGTAATATTTGCAATCGTGTAGTAAAAAGGACACCAAATCGATGAATCATTATTAATTTGATGTCCACTGATGAAACTCCGAATTGACTCACAATTCTCAGCAATGCATGGTTTGACCAACGGCTTGAATTCACTATAGTCTTAATTATGATTCAGGAAATGGAAAAATCAGACTCAAGTATTGTGTTCCTATTGAAGACTGGATGCTTTTGTGGAGCTTTCCTACAGCTGACATTCGCATATTGTTTAGTCGGCGATCAATTGACCGATCAGGTAAGAAAGCCCAAAAACTAAATTATGCAAACTTCTTCACGTTTAAAGTTCACAATTTGAACCTTGACCTATAACTTGAAGTTACCTTATTGCTAATCACTAATTACAATTCCTGCGTTCTCACGTTACAGAGTATCGCCATCGCAATGGCAATTTATAATGCCGAGTGGTACAACTGTCCACGATCCATATGTCTCTCGTTCCTGATAGCGACAGCCAGAGCGCAAAGACCAGTGGAGATCAGTGGCGCCAATTTAATAATAATGTCGTTGGAAAGTTTCACAGGCGTAAGTAAATGAAGTTATCACAGATATATTATATGATATTCCTCCTATGATAATACTCAGTCATTGTCGAAACACAGAAGAATGAATCTACAGTAGGACCCGGCGTGCACAAACTTCCTTCACACATGTGTCACTCCGTGTCAACTCGACTGACGTTCAACCCTCATATTTTTTTCTTTTTTTCTTGAATTAATTTACGAAATAAAATACCCAAACAGCTTTTATATTGTAATTTTTTTTTAAAGTACCTCGGAAATCAGCAAAGCTTGGAAGATTTACAATTTCGACCGCTGTGTAAAATCTGAAAACATTCTCAGAAATGCTCTTATTGGCGTGGGGTCCTACTGTGTACGAATATAAATGAATGTTTACATACTTATATTTTCGTAGGACGTATATAACCTTTCGATATTCATGTTCAATTTCAGCTAATAAAAGCCTCTGCGTCATATCTATCCGTCTTACGGGCAGTAGGCGTGAACAATGGCTAGAGCAACATGTTCCCAGGAATTCAATGTAGATAACAAGAGTCGGGTCATCCGGAAACTCATCTTGTACTTTTTGCAAAACTAAAAATAAAATACAAAAAATTACGTCACATACTGATTTCACTTCTATAAATTATATTTCCTGACAATCGATCAGTAATATTCGATGTACTCTTGCATATAATATAACTTAAATTCGCAGTGTGAAAAGCAGCTTCGGCCGAGTCCATTTTTAAAGTAAAACCCCGGGTACATCGAATGATTATCGAACGATTGCCCGTCAATGTACACGGAAAAAATGTTGGGCAAGAGGCCACACTACGGTATGGTCGTACAGCGCCACCACAAGTTCGGTGCGTCGGCATTACCACGTTGGGACGGCAGCTCGCCCGATCGGGGCAGCAGCCTGCCCGACGTGGTACAGCCAGAGCGGTTTAGGCCGGCGGACTTCCCAAAATGGGGAGCCAGCGGCCCCAAATTTTGGTCGCACCGCGTTCGGTGTCTTTGGGTGTGCGGCTGTAGCAGTTGGGCGTGCGGCTCACCCAACATTTTTTCCGTGTACTTGAAAAAAGGTTTCAGCAACAGGGCTATGATATTTTGAGACAGGAATACCCCTAATCTAGACTCTGATACCCAACAGAAATATTTACGGGCTGTTGCGTCCCACACTACACTTCAGATGTGGTGAGGGTATTTTTTGTTAAACACATGATTGTTAGAATGAAAGTTTAGTCGATTAACTGTATATTTACAATTTGTTGAGATGTTTCGATTATATACAAGGTTTACAGAATTGAGCCATGGCTATTGAATGTTTGGAACTTGTTGAGTAGGTACTTGGTTTAGTCAGAATGACGAAATATTTCTAAGTTCTTTTATTGATAATTGAGTAAGATTGAAGGTTTGTTAGATATTTGATAGTTCGACGATTTGTTAAGGACTGACGGTCCAGTTAGTTGTTGTGGTCGGTTTGAGAAATCGTTGTGTACTCTCGATTGTAGTTGTGTACTCTCGATTGGAAGTTAGTAGAGGGTAGCATTTGGAAGATTTTGGAAAAGTTGAGGGTATAAGAGTTTGTAACGAAGTGTCAATGGGCCCAGGTCCAAAAAAAATGGACGGCTTCGACGCTATTAATAAAAACAGGTGATTATCTGATAAACTGAAATATTGTACGATTTCGATGAAAATTGGTATCCCTGGGTATCATTCGTCGCTGAATTCGAATATAAAGTCGAAAATTACGAATTTTAAGGAATAAACCCAACACAGTCGAGAATATTGAATACGGTATTCTTCGTATCGTGAAGATACGGTAGTAATCGACTTTGTCGATTTGATATATATATGAGGTAGCTGTGTGTGTGGAATGTGGGTGCTCGGACTTCCACGAGGAACAGCCGTTAACATGCAGTAGTCAACAATGACCGCTCGCAGAGCCGAAGGAGTTGGTATCTCGAATACAGCGAGAAACAGCCGTTGACACGCAATGATCAACAATGACCGCTCGATGTATCGAAGGAGTGTGGACGTTTGAATCCTACGAGAAACAGCCGTGGATACGCAATGACCAACAATGACCGCTCGCAAGATCGAGGGAGTGTGGGTGTTCGAATCCTACGAGAAGCAGCCGTTGATACGTAGTGACCAACAATGACCGCTCGCAAGATCGAGGGAGTGTGGATGTGGACTAACAATGACCGCTCGTGAAACCTGAAGGAGTGTAGGTATTTGGTTTTTTGGTTTGAGGATGGATCGGGCAGATCAGATTGACTGTTACTACCGCTTGCGTTGCAGTAACAATGATGAAGATTGACTGTTACTACCGCTTGCGTTGCAGTAACAATGATGAAGATGATGTTTCGTCGTTAACAAAACTAAATAGTCAAATTTTATTTTCACACTTAGAAATTTTTATATAAATTGAGATTTAATATATTCTCGATTCTAATTATTTTACCCAGAACCTCTATCAGATTCCTGGTTTAATCTGATTTGTCTGGATCCTTAGTCGGTATCCGTGTATCCAATGTTAAGTTAATTCTAATTTGAATTAAAGAATCTGATTTGAGAAAGCAAGTGTACACTGAGAAAAAGAAATGGTTGAATTTACCTAGCGGCGGTCACGGGCGGCGAAATAGCTAATTTATTTTAAGCGACTAAATGTCTGGTGGTTTCATGAAATACTTCTTTGAGTCAATAATCAGATGTTCGCATCAAAAAATTATTTAGTTGAATCAGTTGAATTAGCTATTTCGCCGCCCGTAACCGTCGCTAGGTAAAGTCAACCATTTCTTTTTCACAGTGTATGATTCTGAATAGATGTTTTTGCATAGAAGGCGCATTGCCGACTAGCTTTCTGTGACGAGCGCGTCGTCGCTTATATAGGCGACGGCGCGCTAATCCGCAATGTTCCATGCGCTTCCATAGATCTCGAGCCATTTGGTCTAGAAGCTTCTACCGCGTTCTGCGAGACTATGAGATGTTCTATGACATTCTATGCTGATTATCTAGCGAACCAGTAATCTTTTGACATTTTACCATATGGTATTTCCTGCTCTAAATTCGATTATCTATGGTGATTGTTAAATGAAATTATCTAATTTTAGCTTTCGCTGATTTTACAAAGTGCTTGCTTGCCCAATTCGTCTGCATTTACAGAAGCGTTATTCGTAACGTGACAAGAAAAGGAAAGAAAATTGAATTGATTCTGAATTACATTGGTCAGTAAACCTGCACGCAATGTTATTAATAATTTTACTAAAATATCTATGAGACATTTTAGGCGTCACCCTTGAGATAAGATAAAAATCGGAAAAAAATCAACCACAATGAAGATGATGAGAGTATCAATTTTTAATAATAATGATGACCCAAAGTTATCAAAAAATTGTTTAAACGCTACATTGTTCAACAAATTTTCAGGGAACGTTTATTTTCTTCATGTGAAATGAATTCATCGATTTTTCTGTATACATATGAATTTTATCGGAATTTTCTAATTTTTTTTTAAATTCCCGTTTTCGAAAATTTCCACATTTTAAAAGTTGAAAGAAATATTTCAAGTTTTGGATATGTTATAACTTTGGGGCATTCTTTTTTTTTTATTATTAAAAATTGATACTCTTATCATCTTCATTGTGGTTGATTTTTTTCCGATTTTTATCTTATGTTAAAGTGTTTAATATTGTCGACGAAAGTCACTTTTGGTTGGGTTGGTGTTCATACCACGTGTCTAATGGTATATACTATAGCGTTTCTGTTACCATCAACGATTCAAAAATTTCCCCGAATAGAGAAAGTTACCGCCATCTGTGAATCCGTGTCTGAAACCGCCGCAAGTATATAACGGGTGGTCGACGCTAACCTCCAGCAAGTATCAGTGGCTGACCGAGGGTTGAAGCTGCTTTATTGCAATTTGCCGTTCGTAAGTAAAAAAAAATGCTGGAAGGCAAAGACTTTTACCCATGGGGAAGCATCGTTGAAACATGCCGACATGAGGTACAAAAAGTATGAATTATTTTAATATCTATATGACGAAGCACAATTATTTTTGAACAATTTTTTTTTAGTTCCATCAATGCCATAGAGCACTGTTTCGAATCGAACCAAATAGTACATATTATGCTACTAGCCCTTCACAGTCACACTATCTGAGAATTTCATGGCCATCACTGCACCGGGTGAATTCCACCCGATCAGTTAAGAAAAAAAAAAAAAAAAACGATTGTGAGCAAACTATCAATCCGAAGTATTAGAAAAAAATTAAAGAATATGCTTCGAACCTTCTGGATCATGTACGAAAAATTGACGTTTGGAAAAAAAATTGCTAATAATTTAAAAAAAAATTCACGAATAGGTAAAAACGCAAAAGACACGTTTTTGCTAAAAAAATCATAACTTTGTTAAGTCTTCATATTTCCAACTAAAGATCGGATGTGACACTCCTGAGATGTGCTGCTTTCAGTAAAAAAAAGTAACATAGTGCGCTCGGGTAGAATCGATCAGGCTGCGCGCACGTTGTTGCTTAAATTCAATTGTCAGAGCAAAACTGACGCTTTTTTTGGATGATTAACCGTCGGTACTTCAAGGGAATACTTCGAACTAAAGGTAAATGACGACGGGAGTCCCGTTTGTAGCCAGGGACTATGTGACACTTACGCCTAAAGTCGAACGCTGGGTTGATTTCACCCAGTGTGACTGTGAAGGGCTAGGAAAGAAAGCGGGTGAAAATCCGGTCCTTCCGTGTGGCATGTAGTACTTTTGACAACTCGCACGTTTAGAGTGAGTAACGTTGTTTGAGATAAGGCAAATGCGTTAAAATAGTTCACAAGATCATCGACAAACTGTACTTTGGCAAACCACTGCAATGTGAGCTATTTTAACGCATTTGCCTTATTCCAAGCAAAATGTACCTTTTTGCCCCCAAAATGACTTCTTCTTCCCTCTGGTCAAAAATTGATTACTTTCTGCCCGCGTTGCAGGGATGGAATATGGTCAGTTTCTCGTAGTCGGGTAAAAAAAAGTAATTTTATAACACCTGCTTTGAAAGCTCGATTTTCGATGCCTGTATCTCGTTTGTAAAGGGCCCATTTTAGATGAGTGGAAAAAGTAATATTTCTTTACTATCGCGCAGGTGCACATCGTACATAGTCAACTTTTTTTACTAACAGGCATGCGCACTTCGAAGCAATCTACTATTTTTCACTAACGCGCAGGTGCACTTGGCAATAAGTCAGTCGTTCAGTAGCGCCATCGGGCGTGGGCAATATCCAAGTCGCCGTGCAGTGGCGCCCTCGGGTGTCAGCGATCCATCAAGCTACATTATTGCCTAACTTCAGGTTATTTATAGTCGGCCATTTTGTCATCTGTCCCATACTATCCGTCTGCATTTCAAATCAAACTTCCCAGCAGGAGTTATAAAAAATAGTATGTGTGGGGCGTGCGGATAGGCAATTATCTGCTTCGTGTGAAGTTTGCACCATTCGCTCGACTCACACTGCATTGCAGTCGACCTCGTATTATTACACACTTGACTCGTGTCCATGCTGCTCGCCTTCAGCTCGTGTTGTAAACTTCACACTCATCTGAAATTGCCTTCTTTCCGTACTTGGCACACAATCTACTATTTGCGCATGAAAATTATGGAAGTCGTCAATGCCTGGCTGCTTATGACTCTTTTTTTGCATTATTTATAAGAAAATTGTTTTTTGTAATGAGACCTCTGACGTTTTTTCGGCTGTTTTCAAGAGCCGCTTCCAGATCTGAATATAGAATTCGTGAATTGAATAAAATTGAGAAATCTAACTTATCATAAGTATTTCTCATTTTCTGTCGATGATGACGGGTTCTTCCTCCTACTTTCATTGTCAGTATAGTATGATGGATATGAATATAGAATATTGCGAGGGTTTTTAGCTCGTCAATATATGACGAGAACACGGGAGGAATCGGACGTATAATTACAACTACCATTTTTCTGAACATACGGCACGCCCGCGCCCGCGATATGCAATGCATTATAGAATGGATCACTGGTCAAGCGCTTTCATAAACCATAACATGGATTCCCTTAACTGTATCATTTCGTGATCAACAGTCCATTTGTTATGCAATGCTCTGCGTGGTTCCAGAGTCTTTATGGGCAATTAGTGTGTGCAAGTGCACGATTCTATAGTCTAACTTTTCCGTGATATCCTCAGTCCTCGGCACCGTGCAGAGGTTCGGGATTTTAAATGTATTAAACCCGTTCCACCGCATATGCGATCCCGCAGATATAATTACACCCGCAATTGGAAGACCTAGGCTTTCATTATTCAAATCGATAGATTCTGCAACCCGCTCTCTTGAGTTGCGTCCGTCAGTCGCAAACTGAACTTCGCAGTACAAGCAGGTTGTACTTCGGACCGAGAGTTTTACTCGTGGAAAAACCGTGAAAATCAAAATCCATTTATTCATTTTACCCTGTGACACTTGAGCATTGCCAAGTCGAAACAGGCATGAACGCAGATGGCAACTGTAAGCCCAACGAAGAATTTATTTCCGCCATCCGGGGACTTCGGTTCACGATGAGATTTTTGGGGATTTGGCAACAGCCGAATATGCGGGGCTGGTACAATTTAGTTTGGTACGTTCAGTCGGTTGGTCTCAGCTTTCTCGTGTTCGGCCCAACTGCCGGCTTGATCGTAAACAGACACGATGCCGCGAAAACCATCGGCAACCTTGGGTTATTGATTCCAACGATGTCCATCTATTGCAATTGGATTGCGTTTGGTGTGCATAGCGAAACGGTTGGCAAGCTTTTACATTTCATAGAAGAAGATTGGTTCGATTTGGAAAAAGATACTTTGATTGGTCGAAGCGTACCGGGCAGCAAACAGTTGATGAAGAAACACTACCAATCCGCAAAGGCCTTCTTCGTCACATTTGTCAGCATGATGATGCTAGGCATCATCACACATCTCCATGATTCCCTTTCATCAAGAAGTCTACACGCAAACGGCACTGATTACGATCGCGTCAACTTGTTTCCACTACCGTATTCCTGGTTTCCACTGGACTACAACCGAGGCTATACCGTTCAGGTGAGTGATGCTCATTCGTCATTGAAATGTAATTGGAAACATAGTGTGATTCAATCTGAATTTGAACCAGTGATGAAGGTACGCAAAATAATCTTTCAAGTAAATTGACCAATGGAATGTGAAAAAGATTTCATTTATTCATGTACATCAGCTGCGAAGAAATACCGATTGAAATTCCATCAAACATCCAAATTCAAGCCGATCGCGGGAGTCGTTGCACTGTATTGGCCGAGACCAAATATCTTCACCCATGGAACAAGAATGAAAAATTAACTTTTTGAACAACAATATCGGGTCGATGTCATCACAGAATGATGTGTCCTTTCTCATGCTTATAAGGCCCATGTCAAATGCGTAAATGGGTCATGAAAATGAATCTTTCCAACCTTTATTGAATAATGCTAGGTCTTGGTCGTGGCTCAAACAATAACTGCAACAACAATGGCACTTGCGAGCGCATCAGTCGACAACTTCTTCGTTACCGTGGTTTTACACCTTTGCGCGCAATTCAAAATTCTGGGGTGAGTATAAAGCCGAGTTCAAAGTAATTTGAATATCTTCTCCAAAATGAGGCAGTCAAATTTCATGTTTATGCAGAAGTTAATAAGTATAATGAAGGACATATTTTCGCAAATATTATCCCTGTTCGAAAATTTGTGAACCCGTGAAAGATTTACTCATTCGATATGACGGATAATTTTCTTACTATCTTAGGTATTTCACTGAAAGCATGACGAACGATTCTGCGCGACCTGAATACCGCAAGATAAAAGTAAGGCATATGATGAGGCGCCATCAAGTGCTGCTCAGGTGAGCTAATTTTTTTCGTACTGATCCTACGTAACAACAAAAATGTCGATGTGAATCACTGTCAAGAATGCAAGTGAATTTATTACACCCAAAAGTCTTGAAATATTACAACTATAGTGTAGCAAAGTGAATCGAGGGGCTCTTCACTCAGAATCTGAAGAAAATCTGTATTTCGATCTCCGACGATTTTTGCCGGATTCCAATAGAGTTTGTCGGAATCGCTGTAATTTTCAGATTCCAGCGAGATCACCGAGATTCGCTGTGATCCGGCGAGGACCGCTGAGTTTCATCGGCGATCGCTGGGAATCGCTGCGTTCGGGCGGGGATCGCTCAGAATCGCGCGATCCGCCAAGAACCGCCGAGGATCGCTCGATATTCTAAAATGTGAACTGCTCTGAATTACGCATTTTCGGTGTATTTAGATATACTGACTTTTGATGATTTCTCGCGATCTCGCGTCGATTTTCGCTGATATCGTTGCTTTTTGTGATGGAATTCCTTGGTGATTCCTCGAGTGAATAGCCCCTCGAAGCGAATTCATTGAAAACTTTCTTCAAATGTGTTGACGCCAAACTTTGGAAAAATTGTTTTTGTTTTCATTTCAGAGTAGCAGGCAAAATGCAAGAATTGTACAATTTCATCATCGTGGGGCTATGCGCAGCAGCTACGTTAACTTTGTGCTTTCTTGGATACGCAATTATAGCGGTACGTAAAACCGACAGTTATTGATAACAATTCTGACTATTGCAGGGCTGGCTCTAGGCGCGAGCCAGTGAGGCACTGCAGGCTCAGGGCGCTGATTGCCAGGGGCGCCGGAAATCAGAGACCGAAATTGAAAAAAAACTTATACTATAAATACACTCCTCAAAAGAATTAAAGCGACACCTGAAACGGACCGAAAAATGATTCAGTTAAACCGCTCCGAAGCGATTGTTGCGCGGATCCAC
>JAFFZH010004933.1:0-36487 GCA_018420115.1 Euura saliciscinereae
CACTGAAATATAATATAACTGGAACGTCTGCCACCCATCCTTTCCGTAGAGAGGCCGCGGTCAGAGAGAGATAGCTCCGTACACTGCTGGTTGGTATCCTCCTCTCTGTCTCACCGCGTCGCGCACGCGCACATCCAAGTATCGTAAAGCATCTGCAAAAAGTTAGTCCGGCCTGCTCACTTTGATAATAATCAAAACAATCTGAAATAGGATTGAATTTGTGAGTTTCATTTATAATTGAAACCTATTAGATCGCTGTTCGATAATTTGAAGAGAGAATCGTTTATACACGGTAGGTTGAATTTTGAGTAATCATGAGTAAGGTCAACTTTTGGACTTGACTGTACGGACAGAGAGGAGAATACCAACAGCTGTCGCGAACAGCTATCTCTCTCGGCTCGGACCAGCCGCCTTGGCGTTCGTTCCAGTTATATTATATTTCAGTGCGGTCAAGATAGCTGTCGTTTCATGTCGGCTGCTAGATTAGGTAAGGTTTGGTTCTGCTAGGTTGATGGAGCGGTCAACAATAGTTTTTAACTCAAATTCGTGTATGTTAATTATTATTACCGCTCGGCATATGATGATGTGACGTTATTCACGACTAATAAATAATAGGAAAAAAAACAATTGAATTTATGATTCGACACTGAGGAGGGTTCGTAATTTTTAGTCAAATGAGATCAATTAGTCGTTGAAATTCGGTATGTATATGGGATCAATCGTGCTATATTTCAGTTGAAATGATGTGAAATGAATGAAATAATACTCTACGATGTTAAAAATTCGTATAATGATCTGTTTTTTATAAAAATATTGCAGCATGCTCCGGAAGTTTGCTTCGCTGACTTTAGCGTTCAATTTTCACGTCCTGCAACACCTATTGGAGCAATAGAAATCTCACAACTTGAAATCATCGGGTCCTGAGAATACTAAGAATACTAAGAATCCTAAGCAAAAATGATTGTGATATTCATAGAAATGAATGTGAAAATACTAACAACCGAGTTAGCGTAGCGAGCGAGAAACATCAGAAGCCCTATTCGAGTGATCGCGGCAAGCAGGGGATAACTTACGATGAGTTATTGGTAATGTATCGAGGATTCCGGTGTATCAATGACCCCCCACTCCCGCTACTATTTTTTTTCCAAATTTTCCTCGTAAATTTTGTTTCACAATGGTTATGAGAAATCAATCAAGTGAGCGAGCGAACGAGCACAACGGCGTTTACTTCGATTTAGTTATGAATGATGAGCATATTTACGATAGTGAAAAAAATGGCACTTTTTTCATTCATCTAAGAAGAGGCACTTTAAAATAACAAGACACTGGCATCGAACATCAAGCTTTCGGTCAACCATAGTGAATAGAGGCATAGGTATGGTTTTCAAAGCACTGTGTGACGTCATATGGCACAATTTTCAATGACTGTTAGTAATCGCTAAAAGTGATTTTCATCATTACCAAAGATTTCAACTATTGTATTTGAATAAATTGAATAATTTATTTTGATAAAATTCTCGTATTGACGAAATATCGTAAACTTATCTCATTTCGTTCATGAATTTCTCTTGAAAGTTAGCACGGGAGTACTTCATAATTTTGACTGAACTCAAAACTTTCATGTGAATTAATTCAGTCTCCGAGAAGCTCCACTCGTGTTTCGTGGGGATTGGAATAATTGGTCTTGCACGTAGGAGCCGGTGAAATCAAGTATTCAGCAGCTCTAGAGCTGAAGCATACATACGGTTGGCAGGGCGACAATGATTAATAACTTAGTAAACGATATGAGATAAGCAGACGGCCTAGTTCTGATAAAAAATATAAGTTAAAGTATCATGCCAACGGTTTCTCACCTCACCCCAGGTACTTACAAATGATTAGATACGAAATTTCCACTGCAATATTCATTCTTCTTGTTGATACGGAGGCTGGTCATGATACAGGCGATATAGGCCGTGTGAGGGAGAGTTATATACCACGGTGGAAGAAAAGAAGGGTTTCTCAAAACGTCAACAAACTAGAATCACACCCATATACCACTTTGGTCCCCGCAGTTTCACCGCCACGTCTCGACATATTTTGCTGGTACTTTATCCCCCAACGTTGATTAAGCTCATAGGCTACATGGAAGTTCATCCCTATCCGGCCTTTTTTACCTGTGATCTTTGAGAGATGGTTTCCACTACAATTTATTCTCACTACATTCGAGCATTGGTCGCTTCATTGTGCCGGGGTTTCATCTGTAGGAAGATAAGTGTTTTCGTTATCTCGTATCCGTGAACATGGGACAGGTGATTAAGCACGTCTACCAGGGTTTCACGTTTTCTTTTCATTAAATAATTTACACTCTCATAAAAATTTACGAGCGATTCATCCCCTCATTCAAGTGACATTTAGGTTGATCTGTACACGTAATTCTTCTCCGGATGAATTAGACAAACCAGAACTTTTGGTGGATCTTGAATCGTCACTCAAGAAATAATAGATGCTATGTTTTCGCACACCATACTGCACAGTGTTGAGGTAGATTCGTCGAAAGGACCGGAAGTAAGTGTCTTGTGAGTCTTTTCGCGTAGCTGCCTCTAATGACATGTCACTATCCTCTCGCCGGAGACTAACTTACTTATAGTGATTTCCCCTTTGCGTACGCTTCACCGATTTTCTACCTTTTTTCACCCAGTGTTGGTTTTCACGTTGTAATCTTGAGTGTGAAATCGAGTTTCCCTCTGACCTTTACTCATTTTTCACTAAACTAACTTTCTTCCACATTGAGGTTTCACTCGCTCTCACAGGCTCACCCTTAGCCTCTTTACCTTCTTTTACAACGTCTCCACCCCTGCACATCGTTTCGTTTAGGCTTACGACGCCGCCACAAGGTTTCCCTATTCCTACCTTGTCCTGTTGTCTTATTTGATTTTACCGTGCCATCATCACTCCTAGCTACGTTACGTCCCTCCATCTTGAAGGGATGCTGGCTTGTTAGCCGTGATGGTATCTTTCACTCTATTATCAACCCCGTGAAGTTGCATATGACCTGAGGATGGTTGCATGATCCCATGCCTGATTCGGACCTCATCAAAAAGTTAAAAAAAAAAAAAAACAATTGCACTCCCGCATGATGTAGCGCGTTCCTGGGTACATTTTTTCACAGAAATATACCCGTTTTCGAAGATATTTCAGCGGTAGTCAAACTGGAAATAATTCAGGGCTGTGGTTGCAGAAAAGTCACGCTAATTTTTACTTGATTCGAAACAATAGCCTAATTAATCCGCAGAACTCGAAAATAGGGCCACTGATTTTAGGATACAGAGGAAGCAGCAGGTGTCCATGCAGAAAACCTGGAGGTAAATCTTGTTTGAGCCGTTCGGAATTAGGTAGGCTCTAATTCTGATGGTAGAAACTATTTTTCTCGACAGTGCAGAGGAAGGAGCGCTTTAGGCATTATGAAACTGCATTTATCACACTAAAAGTCTAACCCTCGCAAGTGAAAACTCTATGTACGTGCGAAATTGTAATTTTCTAACAGTAAGGTGCACTCGCCTGATATTACGTTTCAGCTTATAGTCTACGGCATTGCAGGAAAATTCTCGGCCCCCGTATTTTGACGTTGGGTAGGTAACTTCCCTCTCTTTGCGTTTTTTCATAAATTTAGCCCCTATAGAACAGGAAGCCGAGTTTTTTTTTGTTGTTTTAATTTATCAGACGTGGAGAGACCGTGCCGGAGATAATTACGCCGATGAGATTAAGCGACAATCATGTTACATAAACTTAACGAATGAGGTATAATTGCCTGCAACGAGCTAAATAACTGAACTTCTAGTTTAATTTTCTCTCTCTTCGCAATATCGCCACCTAGGACACCTATCCTGAGTTATAAATCAACAAACACAGTGGTAAGGGGATGGCGCACTCGTTTACCTACGTGGATGACAGCTCGTATCTCTTCTCCCCATGCACTTGTTGGAAAATGACAAAGAGAATAGTGGACTGAGGTACTGAACTGTGCAAGTGCATTTCCTGAGGCGGTAAACGACGACATATTATCGCCGCGCCTCGACGACTACTCTTTTTTTTCATCATCTCAAAATTAATCTTTTAATTTTTACTGTCGACGATTCTCATAGATCTTCACTGTTTATTTATGTGTCTACGAATCGCATTTGTAAACTTTGCTTATGAAGAACGGGCAAGATACAACACTAGAGGGTGACGTTGAAGATATTATTTGTCGCTGATTTAACTGACTTTACGTTGCTTCATGTTCGAATATTTGTGCACAGAGGATCCATTTGAAAATGAAGTATAGGACCTGTTTCGAGCCAGCAAAGGTTGGGGGTATTACAATATCTTCGTGCATCAATATCGTGTGACGTGCCACTTGACTTCATATGTAGTTACAATTATTGTCGGTACTGATATTCGGCTTCTGTCGTCTGGACATGAAGAGTTTGTGCGATAAATTCTGCAGAAAGATGTGAAGTTCGGTCGAGACGAATTCAATTCCGTAATCGATCGATAAAATCTATATCCTTGATGACGAGAGATGAGTATTTTTTTATCGGATTAGAAGATTACCGTCGAGACCTGGCAGTCTTCCTTTATTTTACCAGCCTCCTCAATTTTGTGATCTATATCCGTTCAGATAACCCCTGCGATTCGGCGTAATCCTCCGCAATATCGATAATCTCATCTTAATTCATCGTTATATTATCGTCTATCAAGAGAATGATATATCCCAATAAAAAATTCCGACAAGAAACCGAAGATATGCCAGCTGAGAAAAAAAAACATCGAAGAATATTAATGCATTGCAGCATTGCTTCATCCACTGACGTTCTTCCACCTGGGGAAAGAATCGATGTAGTACCTCGCTCTATGAATAAAGTGGCAGTAAGCAGGGTATTATAAGGTGTACCTATGAGCTATCTCGATAATGCGGTTACGAATTTGAGAGAATTAAGTGGTCATTTGTCTTTAGATTGTGACATAATCTGCGATCAGCGAGCATTAAAAACTTCATTTTACCCGGGTAGATTGCGGATGGTTATGATCGAGGGCTTGCATGCTTTGAAACTATGACTTAAAAATGTTGATGTAAAAGGAACTAGCCGAGACGGAAAAGTATATTCCGCTTGTTGACTCCTAGAAGCTCAGGCATAGCGTGTCGAGAGATCGTTGGTAGCCACGCCACCCACGGCAAAGCACCGACTCTTTCCCAGCCCGGGAGAACAATGTGACAACAAATAATGAACTACCCTTCACGAGTTACGGCATTTGACTAAGTGCAAGCGGGTTCACGGAGTATGAGTAAAAGACTTGCGATAAAAAAAGCGAATCTTATTGCTCACCTAGATGCATTAATTCAGGGGGACCAATTTTCTTTTTATTTTCACTGTTGAATACTGCATCCGACTTTGAAACCAACTTTCTAAGCAGGTGCTACAACACATCAGCTTCTTATTCTGGTATAATCTGCATCCATTGTTTATTTATTCCTTCAATGAAATTTTGCTGCCAAATCTGGTGTTGCATGAGCTTTTAGGTGTATTTCATAGTTCGAGTTCGTAAAAATCTCGAGCCGAAAGTTTTTTTTACTCGTTGATTTTCGGGTTTGGGGATTGTGGGCAATAAATGCTTCTAGTTTGATGTGATGGTTGTGGATCCGGTGCAAACATGAAATACCATTCGCAAGGCTTTTCGATCAGGTTCACCACAATTAGGGGCAATTCGTTGAATCGCAGGGTCGTTAGCAAGAGTCAGTATGGACTGTGAAAGCAATCGAGACCAAGACGGAGAACTAAATACGTTTGTGCTCGAACCTGCCGAGTCGTAACCTCGGTAATTTAACGATCCCTTCGAGACAGAGCTTTCCTATGCTTCACAAAGTAAAAGAACAATGTTCACAGACTGCGCACTGAAAAGATAAAGAGCGTCATAAAGTATCGACGAAAGTCCAATACTCGAACCATGTACAATACTCGAACCATGTACAATATAATTAGATTCTTATTACCTTCTCGTCATTTCATGACATCATGATCATTTGTAAAAAGCATAATCAATTAATTGAATATGAGGAGATAACTGAGTGTCTGCAGATGGCGGAGATCTGGCAATGGTGTTTAGATCTGAATTAGTTACTTCACTCCTGAATCACGTAATTGGAATACTTAGAGTATGTCGATAACGCAATACCTCGACAGAAGATAGTCTGCGTTTACCAGCCGCGCTGACGGCTATGAAACTTTTAATCACTCGACAAAACTGTTGATCAAACCTCCGTAGGGGATAAATGATTTATTACCCCGAAGGTACTTACAGCGTCTCAACAGTTCCCAAGGCTGTGGAACCGTTTCACTGTTATCTGCAAGAGATGAAGAACGGAACCCCATTATAGTTTCACATCTTTCATGGCCCGGTAGTTGAATCAACCCCAGAGAGTTTCTGGTCTCAATATCGATTCTTATACTCGCAGACATTGAGGTTCAAGAATTTCTCGAATACCTTATGCGGTACCTATAATGCGAGGAGGTTCGAGCAATTTCGAACGATTTTTTTTCTATTTCGTCGAGCACGAGAATTAATTCAGACACGAGGCGCCCTTGTCTCATTTCTTTGATCCCTGGCGTTTCCGCACTCGCTTCCTGACTCCCTGATCAGTGATCTTCGTGTGTCAACAGAATGACAATGCGGGCATTGATACATCCTTGTGAACCGTGTCTTGTACCAAAGTGGTGAGGAAATAGAGGCTTGAAGGAATGTGAATGGCACGAAAAATGACACGCTTATATATACTGGAATTTCAACTATATTGAAGATCTGAAGTGAGGTTAGGCTCTTTCATGTCTAGATTGGGAATGTCATAGACATTGACTGTTTCCGAAGCTTTCAGCGGAGCAGCCTGTGATTGCTATTTTTAACTTCCCGTTTCTCTGTTTTCAGAAAAAAGAGGAGGTTATTGTATTCAACCCTAAAACGAAAAGTTGAGTTTTCACTGGATCTCCACGTTTCAAGGTCTAAAGAATCATTTCCAACTACTTTGAGTTTGACGTCGGGGTGTGTGTATGTTTTGCCAAATTCAAAATGACGAATCCAATTTACTGAGAAAAAACCCTAAAACATTCGAAATTTTATAAAAATTGGTAATCGAAGATTCTTTGGATCACGCATCACGAATGTGAAGTTAGATTCGTGAAATTAAAAATATCTGGGAACAACGAAAAACGGGAAGTTCAAAGGCTTGTTCATAGTCAGCCCAAACCCGCTTGTTTTTCAACTCAATCGGGTTTCGCTTGAACCACTGAGTCGGAATCAACGAGAATGTATTTTGCAACACTATCATCGACGGAAAAATCTGTCTGATCGATTTCAGTGCTGGAAGACTTGAGCCCCTCAAACAATGTCCCTGTTGTTTGTGGGTAGCTCGTAGCATTTCCACAATGGTGAAGCTGAGCCTTACAACCAGGAAGCGTAACAATGTCTGTCATATAATCGACGGGGAGAATCGCGGAAACGATCAACGATTGGAGATAATTCTAGTGCGCGTCTTGCATATCTTGCCCTGCAGGGCCGTAAAGGCACCCATAGGAACCATATTCCACCCCCTACCGAATTAAGTTGAAGCTCAACCCAGTCAGACGACACCGCAGTCAGAATTTTATAAACGGCACTAATGACAAAACCGAGTGTTATGCCTTTAGTTCGTTCGATTAAATTCCGAGCTTTGTATTTCTCGATACTTCTCTGGCTACGGAGTTTCAATACATAATCTGTACTCTCAGGAGAGAAAGCTTTTTCCCCTTATAACACCTTGCTTTTCCATTCTGGACTACAAAGTTGTCAAATAGCTATTATTCTCCGCTGACAATGAAACGGGTAGTGTTGCCGCGAGAGTCGAGAAAATCGAGACGAGACGAGACTGAAGGTTCGCGAGACGAGACGAGAAAGGAGAGTGATTTTTTTTCTCGACTGTCTAAGTCGAGACGAGACGAGAGGAACACGGCGAGAATCTCGAGAATCTCGGCCTATTTTTGGTATTATAGATGAAATAAAAATGGGTAATTACTCGAAAATCGAAGATAATAAACATTTATTTATAAAAGAGAAACATGAAATTATAAACATTAGTATCGTGCACAGCACTTCGTTTTTTTTTCTTTGGTTGGATAACGATATTACCTACAATATAACCTACGATACTACGATATTAGCACGTCAGGATATCACATGTTGTTACCATAGTAATATAGTATTCACAGATTACTGCAGTTCATCTTTTATCTTTGACGACAGTAAACACTGGAACCATGAGTTTAGGCACAAAAGGTATTCTGCATTTTTGTTGCTCATAACTCCGTCATTTATCAACCGATTCCAAAAATTCTTTCCCCATTTGAAAGGATATACTTCCAGATGGGTCCCATATAAATTTCATCGAAATTGGTTGAGTAGTTTGGTTTTGAAGTCGGTTTTTTGCCACTCGTGACTCATGGCAATATTAGGATTTTATGCCGATGCTTTCAATTTCATCCTGGTCAGTCAAGAAATTTCGAGACGAGAAACATATTTTCTCTCGAAATTCGAGACGCGAAGGTATGATCCGTCGTCTCGAAACTGTCGAGACGAGATAGAGAAATGACAAAATCTCGTCTCATCTCGTCTCGCGGCCACACTAGAAACGGGTAGAGACGTCATTTGATGAGGGATTTTTTAACTTCTTGGATATCTAATTTATATGGGTCTGGGCATTCTTCAGAAATTTATATTGAAGTTCGTGTACTTCTCGCCGCAGTTGCTTCGATGATTCTCACTGATTGCTCCATCAGGCATGAGGAGTGAGCGGTAAAACTGTACAGGAATGAAACAAATGCATAAAATTAATTACATGTGCATCAATAATTTTTGCTCTCTTTAATCACCTACAGCGATCCCCGATATTCTGAATTATAATTGCACGGTATGCAAATGACACCACGTGAAGGTGGAATCTACAAAGAAATGTGGGGTCGTTTACTACAGGTTTATTACGGAGATCTACTTCTCTTTCACAATCAAGAGTGTATAAATGAACCTCAAAATAGTCAGCGTTATTTTCCGACGTTTGTAGTGGAATCAGAAATTAATTCTTCGAGACCAGCGACAGCATAATATGCGATGAATTTTTCATAACTCGTTATGTTCTGTGTCCCAATAGTCAATTTGACTGGATGCCACTGCCACAAAGGCGATTTGGGTACCTAGACTACAAAAAAAAAAACGTGTGGTGCAAATTGTTTTCCCAAATTTTCTAGACTGCAGTGACTAAGTTTGGTGTCCAGAAAAAGAAAAATACACTCTGCGCGAAGGGATTGGATTAATACGACCAGTGTTAGACGGCAATTATACCATCATCGAAGCTGGCTGACTTCGGAGAAGTAAGCCGTTCCGTGATTAAACTGAAACCACGCTAACACCCACCGATTAACGTACTACGAGGAATGTCGTTTAATGACCGTAGAATCTGTATAGATCGTGTCAACCTGGAATCCGGATTGACCTTGGAGCAATCGATAGCAGCAACCGGAGTATTAGCCCTGAGGTAAATCGGATCACTTTGTCCTCTCCTCGCCCACGAAGGACCAATCGATTTTCAGGGGCGTTGAACATAGTCCTTGCTGGTCAACCGCAAATAATCCTAATCACGGATCCAACGCCGGTTGGCGTTCGAGTGCTCCGAATCGTCGTCAAGCTTCTGATACAGTATGACCCTGTAGATTGGACAGCCCATAGAACGAAGCTGAGGCCGCAACGATCAAACTAATCAAACCAGTCCGCTCGTCAACGTCTAGCCTAAGCAAACCTCCTTAATTATATTTGTACATTGTATAACGCACCTCCAAACTTTGCGTAGAAGTGGAAGCAGGCTCGAGTACAAACCATTGAACAACTCATCAACGTGTTTTATCAGAACGAACAAGATACTGAACCGATTGCACGTTGCTAAACTTTTGCGGCGTTAATTGCAAGCAGAGTTTCACTTTAAACATGCAGTGTGGAAAAGACAGAACATGTCCGCAGGGTCTGAACCCGCAGTATCTTGTGAACGGAGTTTAATTTAAAACCACTCGGTATACCTATACGACTGGTTGTTTACTGTAGAAAGTAGTACTTTGAAGTCGGATGTTTAACCTTCTGTATTGCGGTAGATTGTCAACAGCCCGAGGGATAAGCCCGGATGATCTGATTTGCGGGATCTGAATTCTCGGACGTTGAAATTCTTTATTCTGGAATGGTCAATGAAAGTTTGTGCGGGTTTCCGTGACTAACGCCGCGGTATTTGCGCATACTGTGTCACGTAGGAAATTGAAACCCTCGAAAACTAGAAAACGAATCAAAGAATCGACCACAGAAATCCCTCGAAATTGGATTTCGATTCATGATGACACTTGTACCACCTGAGGTAACTTGATATCTCCAACCCTCGATGGTCCAAGGGTTGAATAAATCGTTAAGCAGACACACGTACGCTTTGAATGAGGGTGTTTCCACAGAAGTGCACTGGTGTAACGTGTCAAAGGATCATTTTAACAAAGCAGTTTGATAACAAGAGGAGACAGTTGCTAAAAGCGTAATTCAAATAGAAGCTGGTACGAGTCTGTAGAACTTTGCATTATAAAGCTTGGTGAAAATGAATTGAAAGAAGAACAAATTTCAATTTTCTCAAAAGCCTGCATGTTGAAATTGATTTCAAGTTAAGGTTTATGTATTTGTGTGTTCCCCGTCCTTCACAGTCGAGGAATCCAGAACCTACCTTTCAGATGTCTTCGAGATATACGTTTGGCAGTGATGGTTTACTGGGCCATAACTCACTAAAATTCAATAAAACTTTGCTGGACCTTATTTAGCACTTCTCCACTTTCTGCTCTTTCGCCGTTTTCTAGTTTGCGCGAAGTAACAGGCACAACATTCCCCTACCATCATAAAACCATATTGCTCCCAGATGGTTGGTATGGGTGCGAAAGTCCAACTTTTTTCGTTTACTAGCCCTTTATTTCTCCCTGCACGACACAAAAAGTCCATGTAGGCAGCAGTCGCTGTATATAGCCATACTTTTCTTTCTGGCTCCCCACGCAATCTTTTTCCCATTATATAGGTACGCTACAGTCCTACAATCCTAGCCTTTAACCTATTGGCGCGTTATGAATTATATAAATACACTCGTGCGGAGTGTGAATTTTTAAGTTTCTGCAAGGGATATGCAGCCAACCCTCGCATTTGGTCAGGGACTGTTGGCATAAAATTACGAATGTATTTTCTCATTCTATTCCGCATTAACAAAAGACTCTTCTCCGTGTTTATTCTCTATTCTAGGTAGAAGATAAAAGCGAAGGATAAGGTAGTCGCATTTAGGCAAGGGTTGGCGGAGCTATCCTGGCTCACGTTCAACCCGAATGGACGGTTAAGAGATGGGGTTATACTGAGGGAATGGAGCGGAGAGTGTGCGATAGAACGAGGTTTTCACACCCTGGATCGGGCCTGGCATGGTGCCCGTTTTTCAGGAGCTAAGAATCCGTAGTGAGAATACGAAAGCAAACGCCAGGCTAACTTTAGATCGTGTGAAAATGTTGAACCGAAAGAAAATAGTTTCAATCGCCGGGCTTATCAGCGAGAGTGTGACGAGCATTCGTGCAGTAACAAGCATGAAATCTCTTCTTTCAATTTGATCAGAGTCCTCGAGACGGATTTGAAGAGTAATCCAGAGTTTTTGAGAAATTGCGACGCCAATTGAACTTGTGGAACGAATGAGCTCTTCTGCGCAGTTCATGCAGTTATGTTCTCCCAGTAGTTGATGGCAGAGGGTAAAGGTCTCCTAAAAAAATGAAGGAAGTGGAAATGATGTGAGGTCTGATTCTGTGCTGTACATTGGGGTGTCTTGGGATGTGATCGTCGGTGATAAGAGCCATTAGGTCTAAATGGATCTGAGCATCTCGGAAACTTAGTTGAAAGAGTCTCCGAACAAAATCTCAAAGAATGGAAGCTACTGGCCTGTTGGAGCGTCACATCCATATCACGCGTGCTTTGATCATCCTCAAATTCGAAGAGGATTGGATTGTCACCTCAAAAAATGTGAAACAGTTTTCTGTAACAAACTCATTTATTCTGTACTATTCATTCGATTAATCTCTACAACTTAACAGTCATCTGCTGAACATTTCCGTAACACTTCAGGTGCCTAAAGTGCCATGAACTGCACGAAATTATTCCCGATACCGGGATGTAACATAAGTATCATGGCGATTCGTTAGCTGCAGTTCGCGACTCGTCAAATAACCCCACTGATGCCACTGCACAACCAGCGAGACACTACCTATGTGTTCATGAGCAATAATTGTCAACCATACACGCGGCCCGGCTAATATCGATCAAAGTACGCTCGATTCGCATCGACGAATTGCGCCCAGATGAGCATATAATTATTTGATTGCCGTATTGTCGTTTCATGACACAAATTTAAGAATCTATATTGAAAATTGAACGGATCGTTTGTCTCCTACTCGAGACTCGTGATACAAGCCATTCGTCCGATAACGGATTCCGGTAAATGTTATCTTCCTCCGCACAGCACGCAGACGAAGCATTTCGTGCGGTATGCAACACGGTTTATGCGGGTGTAGGTTCAGGATCTGATGGGCGATGGTTAGTCGTTGGCATTCCGATGTATCATCGAGGATTATCCAGTCTGGACGACCGCCCAGTTGTGGGAAGGCATACGTTCGCGTCGGAGTCTTATTGCCCGTAACCCGATCACCGAGCTATTGCGCGTATCTATTCGTAAATGGCTTTTGCAGACGTTTGTATGTACGAGCTATGAGTGCCGGGGATAACTCCGAACCCCGCTAGGCATGAGTAATGGCTACACTTCTGCCGTAGTACGTAAGCCTGGATGATGTACGAGAATATAACTGCGAGTGAAACGCTCTTGTCCGTTATTACATTCGGTTTAATCCTTGCTGGACCTTCTGATGGAGGTTAATTCGCCTCGCTCCGGTCCACGCCTAGCGAATCTAACCGTTAAAATCCGACCCCCATTTGACGTGATTTTGCTATTTCGTTCCCAACGCCCCGATACAATGGCAAAATCCTGGAAAGATGCAAGCCTGCACGCTTTCTCTCGGTGATACGAATTTCTGCCACGGTTTGCACCATTATTGGGCTTAGGCAGCCCTTTCACGGCTTCGATCTAGGGATGGCTAAGTCGGCGTTTGCGCACATACATTACAGGATCGAATTTGACGTTATCAATTCGAGCTGTAGATAAGCTCGGGTCTTCCTGCTGAGCTTACGACCCCACTATCCGGTCTGACTATACAACTCCGAACTTTATAAGGTGTCCCTATCGTATGGGCAGACCTATCCTAGATTTGGTTCCAACCCTACAAACTTGTATGGTTGATACGAATATTTGATGTTCGATGGGATGGTTGCAAAGAAGGAATTCTTTCGAAACTGTTATTCGGATGAGAAACGAAAGAGAATTTGACAGCTTGAAAAAAGTACTTCGAGTGTGGATAAAGTGCATCGGCGAGGCACGACTCAGAAATACCGTGAAACTTTTTTATAGTATAAAAAATCCAGAATTGGGACGCCGGAAAAAGTATCAGAAGCTCTGATCCGGGAGTCGGGCAATTTTTTTTCGAGGGGATGTTGAATTTAACGGAAAATGGTCCATTCGAATATGAAGGATTTTGCAAAGAAATTCACCAAATTGCCAGTTCGCGAGAGCACTGGAGCGTACTTAACGTGGTATGGGCAACAATTTATGTTTGAAGAAGGTATTCGTTGATAACCATAAAGGATAAAGAAAAAGAAGAAGAAGAAGAAGGTATTCAACCTCTTGAAAGATTTGCTGCCGTTGGCAACGGCAAGGTGGTCAACGCTTTCGCTTCATTATAATAAGGACAACGCGTTTGACATCCGACGGAACCAAATTTAAAAATTATGGTTCAATTGGGCTCATCTAAATCAAAGTAATTCATGCCAAAATTGAACTCGAAGAATTTGAAGAGTGACGAGGAAGGCAGAAAGTTCTGTAATCACCTACCTATCTTTTTTTGTCCTTTTTTGTGCATGCAGAAAATCTTGAGGTAAAGTATGTGTTTAAATAGAGAGTATTCTTTCGTAAAATGATGACTTGAGTTGATTTTGGGAGAATTTGAATCTATTCCCATTCACTATTCCCTGTAGTATCTCAATAGAATCTGATCCGAAGTTTACAACCCCAGAGGGAATTAAAGGAGCGATACCAGCGGGCTGACCATTCTAAAGCTGGCATGAAATCCAACCAGAGGTTAAAACAAAAACCTGTGCTGAATTTATATCGTGTGTAATGTGTCTCTGATCCACGTGTTAACTTATTGCCAGTTTAGCAGTCAATCAACGCTACTTGATGTGAGTGCGGGAGTCCAATTTCATGCGCATTTTCCCTGCAAATAGCTACAAGGAATTGCTCTCAAGTGGGGGGAAAAAGAAAGCGAAAAAATATATTTGACGGAGATGTTATGCTCCGTCGCATTACTTGTCCACCTTTATATGAATTTATTATTTCGTACACGAGCGTCACTGTGGACATAAGATACTCGCGGGACACTGCTACGGTTGAGTGCTTTTTATTGCCCAATATTCTGAAAGCTCCTTTAAATACGCTTCGTGGACTACAACCATGGAAGCCGGTCGCTACTATCTAGATTCTTGGAATATTACAACTGACTTCCCTCGGATTTTGAATGGTCTTATCACAATTTACGAAATGTGCAGTGGCTCAGAATCGTTGTAATGTTTGCATCTAATTCCATTTATCTGTATCTGAGGTATTTCAACT
This sequence comes from Euura saliciscinereae, assembly GCA_018420115.1. Classification (NCBI taxonomy): domain Eukaryota; kingdom Metazoa; phylum Arthropoda; class Insecta; order Hymenoptera; family Tenthredinidae; genus Euura; species Euura saliciscinereae. The sequence goes on from JAFFZH010004933.1 coordinate 14,858, forward strand.
TTTTATCTGATTATGAACATACGCGTTAGTTGTTTTAACTAAAATATCTGTTGTAAAACTCACACAAAGTTGAAGCAATCTTCAGACGAATTTCCCGAAACACATCCGACTACTGTTTACGAACTACTCATTTTCGCGGCTATTGGTTTGCCTCCAATTCCGTTAAATTGGCAGTTAATCCATAATGTCAATGCTCGTGTAAGCTGCAGTGTCAGAGTGCGAATTTAGTACTATGGTATGTGTAACTTATACGGAAGCGAAAACTGTACATGAAGAAGTTATTATATTACTTGTACGCTTTCATTCTTCCCTCGATAATTAGTAACTAGGCCTGGTAGATTATTCGCAGCATGAATGCATACATAGATAGGAGTGTATCACATAACTCACAGACTAATTGACATGTGTTGTATGTATCACTTCGAGGTTTGTGAGCGCGCAAGTTATGGTTAATTTCATTCATTCTCATCGTATACAATTATTGAAGTTGCAGGAGTTGAGCGAAGCTGATGCCATACACACGTGATATCGCGGAAACACAACAACTTGGAGATACTACCAATTAGTCACTCGCATCTCGAATTATACTGTACGCGACTATTCAGCGTTAGTTAACACTCTCGGTTATGTAATAAGATGGACTTTCTTCATGTTATTTATAGCAAAAATAGTATTCATTGGACCAGTGTTCAGTCCAATTTATTTCACTGGTGATCTATCTGATTCGCAGCTCGAATTACATTTCAGATTCTAAATTCTTTGGAGTGAAATTTCACTCTTCATGAGTGAATATTCTCGCCAAAAAGAGAGTCAAAATCGTGCCAGTGGAACTAGAGTGACTTTTCACTCTTCGAAAAACTAAATATTCGCTTCACCCATTGGAATGAGTATTCACTCTTCAAGAATAAACTTTTCACTTTTTTTAGGTCGAGACAGTTCACTCTAGGCGGTGGAGTGATGATTTTTTACTCCTATCGAGTGAAATTTTCAGTCGATAGTGAGTTGACTACTAGGCGCTCCGAATGTTGGAGTGAAAGGTTCACTCTAATTTTGGGTTGTCATTATCAGAGGGAGGATAATATGCTTAAAGGGAGATCTAAACTCGATTGGGCCACCCGTCCAAGTACGGACCGCCGCCAACGTTGTTTGATTCATCGTTGATCCCACTAGATTTACCCTTCTTTTTATCAATTTTGACGTTTTGTGGGAGAATAAGATTTACAATTGATATGGAACTTCAACTGAATGTTTGATCTCGAAATTAAATATGTTTTGCTTACAAAATCGTGGATTTTCGTAATTCCGTAATTTTCGATCAAATTCTACAAAACAAAAACTCCATAAATGTAGGAATAGTTTTTTTTTCTTACAATGAACTACTTCAACTTTCTACGATTTTCTACAGTATCACATGATTTTCTATGATTTCCTACTACTTTTCACGATTTTAGAGTGGTAAGTTTTTACTTTTTCAATTGGGCGACGTATGTCACTTCATAAGAATGAAAACTTACTCCACAAAGAGATCCCCGCTTTTCACTCCGCGTTACGAGTGATAATTTCTCTACAAAAAATTAATATAGAACGTTGAAGTTGCATGGAACTGAAATTCGCAGCCAGAACGTCGGAGCTGTACACAGGCGAATAATCATATGCATGAAATAAATGAACCACGGCAATATAACATGCGCTGGTTGCAAGTAGTCGGAACAGCGACGAGGTCTTCAATCCTCGCCGGGACTGAGAAAGGACGCAATATATTTCCTGTGCAGTGCCCCAGACATACCAACTCCGCAGTATCGCACACATACACATATCTGCATATCGCTTTACCCATTGATAATTCATCGCCTTATTGTATTTTCTCAAGAGTTCTCAGAAGGGTCGCGAAATCTGAAGCTTCTGTCTTCGACAGGATCAAGTATCTCAACGTAATCCAAGCTCATATACTTACCTGAAGAAACTTCGACTCCATGCATTGCAAGTACGTCTGCTTGCCCTATATTGCACGAAAGAGAGATTCTTGAACGCATCGTTTATAGAGTGAGCATCTGAAATCTTCTCCAAGTTGCAGAGATCTGAGATAATCTCCTCGAGTCCCTAGCTCGGAGGGGCAGGCGATTGGTCAACGATTCGGAGTACCGGTAAACACTTCGCGCTCAATAAACTGTCTTATCGTAGAATACTCGGGGCCTCCCTCTTTGTCTTTGCGAGCCGGGAGTACTCAGACTGCTAGAAAACCGGTGTTAAAACTGACACCGATCTAACACCGCACTGACGTCTATAGAAGTCCACACCGATTTTGGTGTAGTGGCAAATTGTAAAATTCCTGGTGTTACCAGGCTATACCGTGGTTCAACACCGAGATGGTTCATATGCAAGAACACCGTAAGGTGTTAATTACGGTCGACACCGATTACATTCAATAGTAACAAAATTGCGATGTGGAAATTGCGAGGTCAATGCACACCAAACGGTGTTAGAAGAAAATACACCGTGCTCTGCTGTTTGCACTGAACGGTGTGATCTTTTCGGCCTCCGAAACAGTGTTTTCCCATGATGTAATGAAAAAAAGTCAATAAATTAGGTCGAGCTTTTGCTTTTTATCGCTATTTTTGGTGTTGTAAGCTATTCCTAATTTGTTTTTCAGCACGGATGTCAATTAAAACGCATATTGAGTTCGCTGTCATTTATTTCGCTTTTCTAAGACCTAGAAGGGGTTCGAACCCGAAACGTTCGCCGCTGTTCGTATTACTAATCGCACGCCCCTAACCACCGCGCTATACGGCCGGTTAGCTTAGCTTACGACTTCTCGGTACATGATTTCTGCACCATGGACAATGACTTGTTCAAAAACATAGATTAACCACCATCTCGGATGTTTGTTTGACCAAACAAATTGATTATTGCCAATTTGAGTGGATCGGATAAAATAACACCGATCGGTGCCATTCAGGCACCAAAAAGTGTCAAATTGACCCGTATCGGTGTGTCTTCTATAGACTATTTTCGGTGTCAATTCGGACACCGATTTTGGAACGCAAGTGAATTTACTCCGTTATCAGTGTAGCTAGTACTCCAAGAGGTGTTGATCTCGGTGAATCGCGTCACAAGGGCCAAACTGACACTAGTTTTCCCATTGACAACATGACCGGGGTTGTTTCTACCACTAAAATAGTGTCATAATCAACACCAAATCTTTTAACCTCTACTCCGGGTCGTCTTACGCCGCAACTTTTTCTAACAGTGCACGTTTTAACGTATGGGAAGCTAAGTAAGACGGTGTTTTTAGCCGCGATTATTGGTAGTACTGAGAAAAAACTGACGATCGACTGCGATTCAGGATCAAGAAAAAATAACTAGCAGCTTGACAACGCAAACAAAACTATCGACATTTGTGAACAGTCGATTTTGACAGTTTCTAAATTAAAATCGTCAAATTTGAGAGATTCCGTATAGAAAGGTCATCGCGTATAACGGACCAGTTTGAAAATGCCAAGGCGAAAGTCAAAATTGCGCAAACTACCACCTACGAAACCGATAAAAATCGCTGCGCTCGTCATGACAGCTATTCAAAATCTCCGAGAGACCAAAGGCTCGACTCCCGGTAAAATTATCGACTACATCACCCTCGGCTCAGACTTACCACAGGGCCGGGTCAAACCGCAAGTAATACTTTTATCAAAGCAGAAATTTTGTAGCTCGTTTTTCCCCGCCTCGTCGCGCAAATACCGTTTCAAGTCTCTGGAATTTTGCCCTGCGGTTTCGCTCACTGCAGTCTCGTTGGATACAATTTTAGGAGATAAAATGTTGAATAGTTCCTGCAGAGTGCTTTGAGCTGTTGGAATTATGAGCCATAGAATGATGATCTCAGCCAATAACTTAGAAAGTGTCAAAGTCAGCATTAGACAAGCTATCATCACCGCAGTTTCTTATCTCTGCGCCGACTTTCGACTTCAAGCGTTTGGTGAATTAATGTTGTGATTTCATAACCTATTCTCAGGTGAAAGCCGCATTGAAAAGGGGAATTGAATACGGTGTTATCAAGAGATTTCGCGGGCACTACTTTCTTCCGACGGGCGACGACTTGGAGAGGGCCGATAGAATCGCTATTCGATTTGCGAATCTTCCTGCGCCAGTTTACCCGGATACAGCAGCTAACAAGAACAAAAGTCCAAAGACATATGCTACCAGAAAAACTATCAAGGCTCGACCAGCGATTAACACAATGCAAAAGCCGGTCTCAGTTCAGCGAAAAAAAGTCAGAAAATTGAGGTCTATGCCATTATCACTGACTTCCATGACCACGGAGAAAAGCCATCATCGAAACAAGCTGCATTCGTCTTCGGGAAGCGATATCGATTAGTGCAAGGTCGATAAATGATGCTTGCCGCATGTGATTGCCATTGTCATTTACGTCGTCGGTGATGATTTTACTGTTATTGAAAATAAATTTCGTGTGAAAACAACAGATATGAATTCTAAATAGCAATAACATTTCGTCTACATTGCCATAGTCCCTACACACTACTGGATTACGATTCGTTGACGGTTCAAAGTAACGAAGGGCCGACCTCAATGGCACCTCTCTGTATCAAATTTCGAACAGCAGACTGAAACACAAAACGAATAAAAATGAACCGATCGACTGTTCATTGCCAGCGCCGGTTTCGTGTGCACAATTCGGTAGAAAAAAGTGTCATTTGAAACGATGCGATGGATCTACTGCGGCGGCTACTGTTCCTTTACATTGTCTGCTCTCGAATTTCGAAATTTTCACGATGAAGAAATATAGCCACGATTGAAGCAGTCTCATACTAGATACTATACAGACATCTGAAATTATGGGAATCTAAAACGTTTCTGTTGTAACAGTGAGACATATTCTGTAATTATACATTCCTGAAGCTGTAGCAATACTTTCATTCCAACATAGAGACGCAACTCTTGAAATATTTGTTCTGAATAGATTAGTGGGCCTCATTTTGACCAAATGTTTTCAATTTGAATTCTCACCCTGGAAAAATGAAAGGATTTAACAAACCCACTCCAATATAAAAGCTCGTACGAACGTGATTGGAAAGTTTTCAGAGTTCGCTCAATGAACGAAAGATCAGACATTTACACGGTAATCAATTTTTCAAGTTATACATTTTAGGACTCCCACCCGCTTTATTCTAAGTGAGTCGGCACTCACCGAAGTGAGCAGAATTCTACCGAGAAATACTTATCTTTGGACGCCAATCAGTACCTGCGAAAAGAACCCATCACTTTGCCCGAACGGTATTTTTCTTTCAATAGCCACAAATCTTATACCCTATATTTGTTTCGACCCAAAATCTGTAGCAGTACGCGGGATTTGACGAAATTTGATTCATGTTCATAATTCGGTAGCTCAAGTGAACAAAAATTAAAACGTACCTGTCGTGTAAGAAAAATAAGTATTTTACAAGGAGGGTAATGATCGACTTCTGAATATATTTTCAATATTCAGACTTCAAATATTTTTCGTTGAAATTTCGCGCAACTTGAGGAAAAATTTTTCCTGCAGTTATGTCCATCTTGCGACGGATTTATGAGTATTTCATGCCATACTATAATTTTTCGTGTGGAGTCGTTCTGAATTGGAAAACCGACGCAACAGTAGTCGTTTAACTTGTAGCTTTTTATTATTTATAATTTTTTTAAATTTTTCTTTCTTCGCAATCCAAAAATTGCAAACCTCACCGACTGCAAGAGCCGGATCACGGGTTCTCGACACGAATCCCTTATGGGGAGACGTTCGTGTCGTATAGTCTAAAGAGACTAATTTTGGTTTTTCCGTGGTCCAAGCCGGTGATTGAGGATTCGGAGATAGTCTGTGCGGACACCCTCCTCCTCCTCGCATTTCGACTACGGCTGGATCGCACGGTTGGTCCCACTTGCATTTGGTGCGAGAAGGAATACTATCGCAGTGTGACGTGGGATGAACCAGTAAGATAAATGTCTTAGCCTGTTCCGTATCTGAGAAAAAATGTGGAATTCGAATTGGATAAAACCATATTGGTTATTACTCTACAAAAGAAAATATTCGTGAGAGTTTACATTCTCTAAAGACGATTAATTAGATACTTTGAATTTCGGGAACAGTGTACTTCCTTCATAAATGGATCGTTCTCCTTGAATTTATTTCTGGCTGAATTTAATCGCCTTAGAGTTGGAGCTGGGATGAAAATGAGGATAAGTTCGCTCGAGAAAGAAAAGTGCCGGCTTATCCGACTTCCACGAAGAACCTTCAAAATTCTCAAAGTTTAACCTGTTCATTGATATCCGCCTTATAAAATAGACATCGCAATTTAGCGACGACAAGAATGAGCATAACTAATATTATCAATACAATGTTTAGATACAAATTCTTCGGTCTCCATCTTCCCCCTGAACACATTTTCGAATATTCATTCCAGCACCATCACCTATAGGAAGATACTGCAGTAATTAAAATAAGAATGCGTTTTCCTTCTAAATATTATGATTGGTCGAAGGCCCATGACTGCATTCGTTGTGGTATACCCGCCGACCGAAGCCAAAATATTTTTTTTTATCTACGCCTTCGGGTTCAAATAGAAGTCTGTTTTTGGCAGTTGATGTACCAAACGAGGGTTGGTTAGCATTTTACCTCCAACTTCGTTAATATGATAATTTTCCTTTGCTTTTTACAGATTGTGAAAGCGGAGTCTACGAGTGAGATACACGATATATGTGAGTACCTTTTGCAGCCACGTTAGTTTCGAATCGTCGATGTGATCTGATTTTATTGAAGATAAAGACCGAATCTCGTATTCTCGATCCAGTAAAGCCTAAGCAGGGGTAGGTAATCGGGGAACAGGGTTGGCTGTGCGGTAGTATTGGGTCCGGTAATTCCAAAATCTAGCAGGCTCACCGAAATCGTTTATAGTGGAGGTTTCTACCCTATCGGAGTTTAGTCGGATAGTTGCATCGTCGGTATGTATTTGGACATGTCCCTCGTACGATAGAGTCCACAAATCCGCCCTTACTACACCAATCCAGGGGCTGATTATATTCTAAACAACGAATGTTATACCCTGGCGTTCGCCAGTCTGTCGCGTTATCCGCTCGATAAAACTGTACTGGACCGTTGCCAATGAGTTGGTGCATGGAGTTATGGATCGGTTCAACAGAATCGTTTCCAAATTGACAATCAGAACTATAGCACCGATACTCCATAGAAACTTTAAGGTAATAACCGTTTATTCGAAGCCTCTTTTACCCTTGGTTAAATTCTGAATACCCTTCGTTGCTCATATTTGGTTACGACCTGCGGTCACACCTCTGGACTCTGACCCCCTGGAGTATAATTCTACGACTTCATAAGTGTGGGTTGAACCTGGTTACAATCGTTACAATTGAGCCGGGAATTTCTATAAATCGTAGATCGATATCCGACGATCACTAGCGATTCGTGCGGTACCCTAAGAATCCACGGAGATCGGAATTGGGCTCTACGAGCTCAATCGCGGAACTGAGGATAGGGGTATAATGGCATTAGTTTAGGAATGGTTGTGTGAAATGCAAACCTGACGTTTCCATCGACGTCATTGATTTCCTGAAACAATTAGGCGACTTTACACAGGCTTGTAAATTGTGGGGACAATTGTGTGATCATGCAGAAGATGTACCGTTTATATGAGTAGTGGTTGTGCATATTGAATGTCTTTCGTATTTCGCTTTGTGTCGCCCTTCGCATCAATCAATTTAATTATCTCTTTGTGAATTAACGTTTCGTATTATTTCTGTATGAATAAAACTCGCGTCAACTTCTACAGGGGAAATTTTTCTATAATATGAAATTCTTCAAACTTGCGCCACGAACTCCCCGCATACTTTATTCCGCTATAAAACTATAGAAAATTAAAACTGCAGTAGAGATAAGTTGAACAGAAGAAATTTATAGTTATACGAATGTTTTACAGAAAAGTATTCAGATGTAAAACTTTTGAGTGATTCCATTCGCTTTATTCTCTGAAGATATGGAAGCATGTACGCGTCATACTAACAGCATTATTTTTATCGTTAGGAAAAATTTTTCCGGCATTGAGAAAACCCTCGAGGTTCAGAATGAAAATTGAAAATAAAAGTAAAACGCGACGTCGTAATGGAGCTAAGCGTTTTAAATATTAATAAAAATTCGTTCCTCTTCAGTCTGTGGCGAAGGCGAGCGACCGTCACTTCTTTGGGTTCCATTCATCCCAAACCTTAGTCCGGGAATAGCTCGTCAAAATTCTTGACTCACACAGCCGGTGGTCAGCTTGGCCTTTTTTGGGTATCCCTTTCAGGGTCCAAGGTTTTCAACTGCTGTCAGCTCAAGACACGTAGGGTGCTTGCCTGGTGGTAAAAAGGAGAGAAGCACTTGGCTGAAAAGCGAACGAGACCGAATTCTCGGTCAGGTAGTCATTTATACTGAATTCTGACCGTCGGAGATTTCCCATACTCGTACATTACTGTATTTATCAAACGAATCAAGAAATCGATAAAGTTGTATTGCTAGCAAAAAAACGATTGGCAGGGGCGATAAACTGTGATTTATGGAAAATCAGAATTCGTATTACACCGGGGTTGAATCTCGTGAATTTATCTGAGATTTTTTTTAGCACGCAATAACGGAATGTCTCACATTACCATAAATCTGACCTCCTCAAATCTAATCGCTCGATTCTCCGATGTGCGCGGTGAATACTAATTCACTCCACTCCGCCTTTGTCATAGCCTTACAAATATTGTTGGGTATAGATCTGGGACGTTGATCAAAGAGCCCCGATCTGAATAACCCCAAGATTATCTCGAATCATCTGTACAATGAATCAAGAGATTGGAATTAGTAAGATCTTGACCAGTTTGATAAATTCACGCAGTATCGTAAAATGGTATAAGAAACATTAAAAAAAAAAAAAACCTGTGAAACTAATTTTTTGTTATGAAGCAGCAGTGTTTTTCTGACGCTCTCAGCTCTCATCCTGCTCAAACCACAATGAAACAACCCTCGTTTTCTCTTCAAATTTGTTCATTTGTTCAAAGAAACTTGAACCATCTTTGATGCCACGAGAACGTAATATCTCCGCAGTAAGTTTTTTTTGTATTCATAACTATGAATTTTCATGCAAAATCTTTTGCCGTGGACGTGTCAGTAGTGTCGTAAATGATACACGCACATCGTTTTCAAATGCCGAAGATGTGGCAGCGGGATGTGAAGGCTTGGAAAATCGCGAATATCTGTTCACAACCTAATATTTGGCACAGCTTTGTGGAGTGAGTCGCTCACGAACGTTTCAGAATCGAAATAGAATGTATGCGGAGGACTGGGACGTAGTAGGAACTGAGAGAAACAGCAGCGAGTATCGGCGTCAGCGTCAAATTCCCGATGGAGTTTAGCTACTCTCAAAGACTACCGTTAAACCGATGCTGATTCAATAACCCATTGCAGATGTAGCAGAACATCATTCCGACGAAATATTTCTACCCCGAGAACACTTTTTTCCAGAACTATGCATAAGAAATGTAACCACTGGTTTCAGTTGCTTGACATCTTTTCACTCTGAACTTCTCAGTAGGTTGACATTCTCACGCGGAAATTATTTTTCCCTGCGAATCGGAGAGTTGAAAGAAATAAAAAAATAAATAAATCATGATCTTCGAGTAGTGTTCGATCCTCATTATTCATATTTTACATCAAGTTTCACTTCCAGCCTAATAGGAGTTACGCCAATCATAGAAAAAATACAAAATTAGTCGGGTAGGATTTTGGTCCTCAATTGTACATAAAAAATTCGTATGTAAGATGAATGCATAACTTTATGGTATCGCAAGAATTTGACGAGTATTCAGTCTTCACACGATTACTTCCGAATTTTCGATGCACATTTTCGCAGTATCTCCAATTAAATCCGATCCGTGGAGAAGTTTTGCGACCATCAGAAATACGGGCAGTTGTTTTTCTGGGACCCAAAAGTAATTAGTTGAATATCAGTTCAGGCCTAGGTACTGAGAATTGCCCGACTTATCAATTTCTGTGATTGTAGCGTATCCCCTCAATCGTTATTATTCAATATTTTATCCTTATTTTCGAAGTGCAAAAATGGTTTACGGCATGGCGAGTTGCGTTGATGAGTGTGCTCTTGGTTTCTAACAAATTTGTACCAACAATTTTACCCAGCTAGGAATTTTGCCAGAAATATTTTCGCAACAGTTTCGGCTCGCGTTTCGAGGCTAATGGCTACTATATATTAATTCATTTTACATAGGTATAGCGTACATTGCGGGCCGGGTAAAAGCTCGCCAATCTCGTAGAGATTTTAACGGGACCGTGGATATTAGATAAAATTTCACTCCCGGCGATTAGCGAAATTTTCGTCGTTTATAATGATACTTTTTTTTCTATGTTCCAAGTGCTGTGTAGTGTCGGGATTCTGGTTGAATTATCATCGTAAGTAACGCAATTCGTTGAGAGGATTTGGGTAGACGTTAAAGTGGTAACATATAATAACCTCCCGGGTAACATTGTTACATGGCCAGGCTACCAGCCACCCGAATGCCATACGGCTTTGGCATGGTAATAGCGTGGGCTGGCCATATGGTCGCCCAATGTTCGATACTCATGTGGCGGCTACTTAGCGGCAGCATAGTTTTTTGACATACCAATAGTATGGCGTACTCACCTAGGCTGTCAATGATGCCTTGTGCTAGCAACTATATGGCGAAGTCATATGGTCTTCTGCTATTATCCTATGTACACTTGCTATTTGGTGTATACCTGGCCGCTACCTAGCTGCATCATATTGATTCTAGGTGGGCCTAGCTGATTTCACCATGTCAGATTGGTACCTAGCACCTATTTGGCTGCAATTTGGCACAGCCACATTGGTTATACGTAGCCTCAGTTAGCATGGCCATGTCTGGCGGCTGCGTAGCATCTACCTGGCCTCTACCTAGCTGCATCACATTGATTCTGGGTGGGCCTAGCTGGCTTTGCCATGTCAGACCGGTACCTAGCATCTATGTGGCAACAACCTTTAGTTGCCATACTGATTATACATAGCCCTAGATAGCTTGGCCATGTCTGACGGGTACGTAGCATCTTCCCAGTCACCACCTCGCAATGTTACATCCAACTCATGTGACCTCTATTGGCAATGCAATGTCTGTCCGGTACCTAGGATCTGCCTAGCTGCCACCTCGGTGTGCCACACTTCTTGTTTGCCATCTTACACGGCACCACTATATTTCGAGATTACCTGGCTTCAACCTGGTTGCCGTTTGGCTGCGAACATCGTTTTCTTCTGAGTCGTGATTGCAATGCCATTTTGTGTAATAACCTGGCTTCCACGTGGCTGCCACGTCACGCTACCATATTGGTTTCATATGGGCCAAGCTAGTACTGCCATATCTTGAGATGACCTGGCATCTACTTGGCCGCAACCTCGTACAGCCATGTCTTGTGGGCACCTAGCACATTCATGGCCAACCACTGTGACGGCTGCATACCAGTAGTACTGTTACGCACCGATAGATGGATACCAGTATTCCTGGATCTCACAATTAAATCTGCGCCATGTTGTCTAGACCTACGTGTCACCATCCAGCCAATATTACTCTTGACTTGATTGTCAGATTCATACCATCTACCCAGTTTTATTGAATAGCAGCTATTTGCACTTTAACGTACTTATGTTAGCCTGTGCAATAAAATGATGTATATAATACATTGTTTAAATAAAACCTTTGAGGCATCTAGGTAGCGACAACCTGGCAGCAATATTGCTCAGCTATGTAATCCCGCCAACTTCCACGCCTTATTATTTGTCAAATCTACCAAATACCATGTAGAAACTACGTTTAGCACCGAGGTATGGTTACTGGGAAGTCTAGCCACGTGGTCACTATCTAGTTAGCCTTTTAAATGGGCTGTGTGGTCACCACCATTGAACCGTATCAGAAAACTGCCAGCGGGCCATCTTGAAAACCGCGTATTTGGTTGTCAAAACGCCTAGAATGCCACCTAAAAACTACCCTTACTACCCAAGTAGTTACTGAGTAGCGAAACCACATGGTCACTGTATGGTTTGCCGTTCATGGGACTGGGAGCTGTGTGGCTACCACCCTCGAACCTGACGGGTAAACTCCCAGCGGGCCATCTTGAAAACTGCGTGTCCGTTTGTCAAAACCATTGATATGGTACATGGCCGCCACATGGTCTGACCTAGTGGCCGCCGTTAAAGTACATGGCTATGCCACCTATCTGCCACCTAGTTGCCGTGCTGAATTGTTACTCGGGCTTGGTCGGAAATTACGGATTGTTATTGCGCCCCTTTACCGCGTGGACCAGAACCAGTCGACCCAACCGTCACCATCGGATTACACTAATTGAATATTCATGTCGGATTTGCATTCACTTTTGACACAACGCTTTCAGAGCCGACTTGTAACTAGAATTCGTCGCGTTTACCCGGTCGGGACGTACATATCATCATTTGTTCTGAAATTACGTAATTAATGGAAATCCCATAAAGTCTCGAACACCATGGCACGCTCGCGCTCGTTACTTATGGCTTACGCGTTGCTGAATCCCCGTGAATCCTCGCACATGTCTTATCCGAATGATCGAGGGCCAAAGTTGTATTAGTTGTCGCGAAATTTATCGGCCTTCAGGTCAGCCGTACGCCCACATGACATCAACTTCCGTCCTAAATAATGTCCCCCTAGTATTGGTGACCAATGTGAGAAAGTGGCTTTGAGAACCTCATTGAAAAAAGCTTTCATAGAACCAATTCATCCTCCAGTCAATCGATATCATTATCTCGATGAATGGGATTTTTTTATTCACTTAAATCAAAGTGATTCTTATCCATCGTCAGAATGTCTCCCAATTCCGCGACCGTTCGTAAATCCGGGAAAAAATCAAGGCCGTCGGTCGTCGCCAACATATCGACCAGTTTTGACTTTACCTACCAGTATAGTTTGTCTCACAATTGGGTTTCAGTTTTTACAATAAGTCAGTCAGCAGTTTCCCGATGTTCACGCATGCTAATCCTCTCGAAGGGAAACCTGACATGTCGGAAACAAAATTAGTCGAAAGCACTCAGAGCTACAGGAAGACAACTTTTTTTTATGACAGGCTGGGGGTAATCAGACAACGAATTTACATGTGAAAATCATAAATAGTCACTTTTCAAATCTGGATAACGTATCGAGCCGCGTTATCAACAATCGTCTGTCAAAGTCAGCTGAAACCCGTGTCAAAAGTATTGCGACGTTTGGTATTTTTCCGATTCCTCCACCTACGCGAACGCTTGCTTTTTTTATGACGATAAACAGCGTTTGGACCATCGCCATTAAATCCTCCCAGGAGTGTTTGCGATTCGTTCGAATCTCCAATACGGACAGATCCTTCAATGTTTTCTTCTTTGCTACCGAAGTGCAGGTTGCATCATTTGTCTGCCAGTTGACAGTTGAAATTTCAATAATTGTGGTTTCCTTTGATTCTCTTTTTCCAATTTTCGATCGTTTTCTCCTCCGACGTCGTGACGCGTATGAAGCAGATGCGAACGACGTCTCGTCAGTGCTGAAAATATTGTAGTTCCTCCCATCCATTTTTGCCGTCTCCTCGATCTCCGAAACCGATCAACGGAGACGCTGTGATTCAAAAGTCCCAGGAGTCAGGATGATGGAAACGCATCCTCTCGAGAATTAGGTATACCTACCCAGCAGACAACGGTCTACGGAGTAAACTACGGCCACGCAGAGAGACGATTTCTCCTAGTCGTAGATCAACGGCTTCCAACCGTTTCCGGGGATTCAGGTGAGAGTAGCGTCACGTGTAAACGAACCGGGCAGATTCTAGTGTAAAATCCGATTGGAATTTCCGAAATAGCTCTCCATGGTACGTCGGCAGATTACGCGTGTGCGGATAGTGATGGAAGCTGAAAGCCCGAGTACCGTTTTCCAGCTTAGGTATCAACGTTCGAAAACTAAAAAACTGAACGAAATGTTTGAATTCCGAATTGACAGAATTAGCACCAAATCAATGCGCGTACGAATTGATCTTGGGATATAGTAGTGGGTAAAAGTGCTTCCAAATAAACGATGAGGACGAGGACGAGGACGAGGAAGCTATCGGCACCAGGAGCATAGCATCTGCCGTTGACATCTCGTCAATGTAGCGTGGGTGGCGTCTGCCCCACTCCCAATCTTCCAATCCTGCCGACCTGACGCTGAGGTTCTATAGCCTTCGGCTGAGGCTGTCGTTTGATTTATATGGGAGCGATATCGCATCTAGTGGGCCAGGTAATCGCGTTAAGATGGTTCGACGGCAGATGGTGGCTTTTAATTGATTAGAAATAGCTCGTGTAGTACTTTGGTACCCACGATCCTGACGACGACGTCACTGCCAAGAGTTGGCGATGGGCTTGACGAATAACCCATTACGATAATTTACGAACACCTTCTGGAATCACAGCACCAAAGTGCACGCAGTTCTCTGACTATGACGTTTGCGTAAAACCTGCAAACTTGTACCTACAATTAAAGCGGCGAAACACTCAGATAGCTTCAACGTGGGGGATAGAACAAATGTTGATGCAGCATATGATAGGTGGTACTCTAACAGCGAGTCTCACAATCAGATAAGTACAGTGCTGCTCAGAAGGAACAATAAAATTATGAACAGTGACACAAGATTTGATATTGTCTCGGGCTCTTGGCAAGCAGTTCACATTTCGTCGGCCGTTGGTACGTGGAATAAGATGTCGCTCGTTGAAACGACAAGTGCTTGCAATGCGTAAATAAAGTGGATTTTATTGTGATCATTGATAATGAAACTGTCAAATCCTCATGAAAACAAAAGAATCCTCGAGTCCAAGGAATTTTTCAGAGTTCGTGTACTCTGGCACTGAGCTGTCCGAATATATTGCCATTCGTTGCTCCCTTTTTATTGATGAAGAGAATTATTTGGTATTGTTCTAAGGTGGATCTGAGATGGAGGCTGAAGTGCATCTCGAAATTTATATGAAGTTTTATGATTTTGACACAGACATCTGACCTAGTGAAAAATTGTACGTTTTTTGGAGGTGCTTATTCAAACCGAATCCTTTCTTGACGGAAGTGATTCAAATTCAAGGCTCCCTGCGATCACACGTTTACCTATAGGTGACACGGGATCATGCATCAGTGGGTGAGAATATTTATCAGTCCTTGCACCTCTCCGGTACTCGGCTAGCATCTCAATATTACATCACCCTCGCGGAACAAGATGGGATATCTATATGAAATGAGTTTTGGGGTTATTCACTTGACTCAGCGGCAGGGGACCCCGAGTGCCTACTGTCACACGGAACAAGGGATAGAGCGATTTTTTCTTCACCTGTATGTATAATTCAATCCAGGAACTATTTTTCCCTTTTTTTTTCTCCCCAACAAATTCCCAGGACCTCTTCTCTGGGGCGGAGGAGTCGACTCGTTGTTATATTAACGAAGAGAGTGCTGCAGGGAGTTGATTTATAGACTTTATGATCTATTTCTTTGTTAAACAATAATGAAGAATTAATAATCATCCCGTGTGTACCATATTATACTCTTGAGATTTGGGTCAAAATTCTCCTCTTCGTAAATTATGGAGGAGTTTCTGCAGCCCCTCTATCTGGATCGACCATCTCTCTCTCTCGTGAAATTAAGTTCAAAATACGAGCGACATTCCGGAAATATCTCCGTAGAAAACATCTCTAGTACGCGAGCATTATCTTTCTCATAATTTCACCGCTGGCTTACATAAGCTTACCCCACCCCCCTCCTTCCCCCGCCGCCGTTCCGGGCTTCCCTGTACAAAGCTCCCCCGCCACCCCCCACCCCCCTTTCCCTTCCCCCCCCCCCCCCCCTCCCCTTTCATAAGCTTGCCGTATAAGGTTTAAGTCTTAACTACCCCTTGGCCGTTCTTGCTACAGAATTTCTTGTTTATGTTTAAAAGCAGAGACGAGATTACACGCTTGGGTTAAAGTGACACTTGTTTACTTATATGTGCAACGCCCAGAGACCATAATTTCAAAACCCTTTGAATTTTACCCTCCTAAAATCGGAGCCCCAATTGAATTTCAAGCCAGTTTGCGATCCCATCCTCAGGGTGATGCTCATCACTAGCTGAGGAGCCGAGTGCAAAGGAAATTATCGCGACCACTTCACTTAATATCAAGATCGGATAATCTGACTTTGCAAATTCAAGGCATAATGGAGCACATCATTTTATTCACTTGATAAAAACTGCAGAGGTTGCAGTCGAGCAGATCCTAATGATATTCGATGGAGGATCTTATATGTATATGTGCCAAATGCCGGAGCATAGAGTGCAAAAGTGAATTTGCCGCTCGACTTACTAACTCTTACGGTACTACTACCACCGCTAGGTACTTCTCGCGTGACCTATGTTAGCTCATGATGTGGCTATACGTGATCCATGAAATTCTCGTTCGGAATGTCTCTCACAATTTTTTCGGTTTCGAAAGAATTACAGTGGGTTCTCGTTATAGGAGTCCTCGTTATAAGAGTTTTCCCCTTCGTTCCGTTTTTATAACTTCCTCTACTCTACCTGCGTACGTATTGTATTCCAACTTTGGCTCGGACTCCTCGTTATAAGCTACCATGCGACCCGTGCTTCCGAGGCAGGTGGTGGGGGAACGCGCCGGCGACGGATTTCTTGGAATCCCATTCCCCTATTCCCCCGATCAGTCTCTTATAACGAGAACCCACTGTACTTGGCGTTATGATTTCCGGTGCTTCGCAGAATGCTCGGAACTTGAAACTTGCGACTACTGAGTAATCATCCAATCCAGAGTATAAATAGCGACCCTCGGTCTTTTCAGTTCAACTTCCAAATGATATGAAGTGCTTAGAAATAACCGCAGCTCCATGCAGCTGAGCTTCTCACTGCACTTGAAACTCGTCTTACGCAACATTGTACGCAGAAGCTTTTTTTCTGCAAAAAACAAGTATACTCGCACTACTAGAACTTATTACAGTAAGTGTTACACGTTCATTTATTTACGATGCTATTTCCGAGCGATGTGAGCATTATCCAGAAATGACCAAGAGCGGACTGAACACACCTGGCCTAGCCTTCTGATTTGATTCCACCTATTGGCCAGAAGCTGTAATGAGAACGACATGCGACAGTATATGCGGGCTAGGTAGGTGGTCAACTGCTATAATGTAACCAAATACTGCACTCACTCGTATTCGTGAGTTTTCGATGGAACAAAGTTGCACTTGCGAATTACAGGGTCTATGAAGGGGTTTCCTAATGGCTCAATTTTTCAGGCAGTATAATTAGTATACCTTTGTTCATATGCAGGATTGTTTCTGCATACAAATGTAGTTTAATTCCATGCAAAAGTTGCGAGTCTGGGTATATTGTGCTAACATTGTTCAAGTGTTGCGAAATTGAATTATTGCCCTAGTACAGCTACTGATGAAGTGGTGTGTCGTTGGCGTTGATCGTCCGGACGCCATGGTGGAATAGGGGTGGGTCTTTATCACGTTGGGGTTATGCGTAGAAAATTAAGGTGAAATAGAGTGGGCGAGGATTTCGAAATGAGGTATTGCGTGAGAATAACCAATAATGCCTCACCTGGTAAAGTTTCACTTCACACGGCGGAATGCCTATTGTTTGCAAAGTTGCCACGAGGTCGTACGCACCCCTGTTGAGGTAGTTTGTTTTCGCAGGTGCTAAAATGATGTGTTTCAGAGTGAAAGCGAAGTTGGATAATCCCGTTCACCGTACCAGATAAACGGAATATACAATTAAAAGTTAACTTACGCGAGCGGTGTGATGAAAATGGGGTGAAAAGATTCGCTGATCGTAGGTGAAAATAGGGCTCGGAAAATAAATTTGGGTGCTTTGAATTACCGTAACAATTAAGGATTGCTGTGAACCAATTTTAGCACTGCCACAAAATTCTGGCTATACATTTTAACAACGCTATAATGTAGCTCTCCTGCTCTACACTCGGGGGTATTGCCAATTGCTGGAGCTTGCGTAACCCCGAGTTGCATAATAAGTAGAATAAGAAGAAAGGTTTGTTCGATTCTAACGAACGCCTGTCGATATGTATTTTACCTCTTTTCCACAGAAAAAACCTGACGACTAGGGTGACCCTCATACATTGTTAGAGCTGCTTTGACTAGAGTACGATTTTCTAGACACGAAATTCAGACAATCATGTGGGATTTGCAGTGAACGTTTCTATTCAGGAATTCCCATTCCAATGATGCTTATTAACAAAACGTGAAATGAATTGTTCTTTGGACCACGTCGCAAACCCAGATTAAACCGTCAAGCACTGAAGGACGAACGAAGTATTTTTGGTCAGTCCTGAATTAATGAATACCCCGCTTTTCGGTGTCATAAGAAGTTTGTAAGCAGCACCCATGGTCATGTCTGGGCCACAAGACATATTTCAACGACGAAGGGTTTCCTAGATTTTGCCTTTTCTTTGTGGATCCCTGTTTTGGTATGTAAAATGTGAATCGATTCCATTCAAATTTAGCGTGCTTCGAGAGATGTAGAGTAGAAATTAATGTAGGGGGTGAGGGGTGAGGGGTGGGGTGAGTGGAATTTTTTTTCTAACATTTGGGCAAAATGATTTTGTTTGGACGCATTGAGCGCCCCCTAAACGTCAATATTTTCGAGTGGAATTTGGGACACCTTCCTGAGTGAGAACGATAGAGAAATTGAAAGGGTGAGAGCCCTGGAATATAAAAGTTGAAAAATCAGTTTTCAGGTGATAGCTCGATTCTTCGACCCGATTGAGTGACCTCTAAAAATTGTCCGATTACCTTCATCTTTAGAGGGGTTCACTTTATCTGTAAAATATTTGACTTTTTTGGGGTGAAAATCCAAATCGCAAACCTGAGGTCAAAATTGTTGGACAAAATGTTGGCATTCTAGTGTCGCTACGCACGCGCAGTTTCATCGGCAAAAGTGATGTCCGTCGCTACGTATGCGCACTGCAAGGTAGACACCGCAGTGCCAGAATTCGCCATTTTGGGCACGTATTACAGGCATCAAAAGACGATATTTCAACACACGTATGATAAAAAAAAAAGTAGATTTTGATTTTTAACTTTCGTTTTTATTTTTTTTTTGCCGCCATTTTCTGAAGTTTCGTCCCTTTCCAATTTTTGAGATTCACTGTTTACCGGATTACACATTGTAACCGACGTCCACGTAGTTTGGCTCATTACGTTCGACCACCACTATTATTCACCTAAGGCAAGAATAAATTCGTATTGCACATCGTTTTCAGAACGAATGCAAGAGGTTTTGGCAACAGAAACCTCATTTTCGTTTAAGAATTCTATTCTCGAGGGTAAAAAAAGGCTTTCGCGTGCGATAGCCTGATTATAAATTGAACGCCGGTACTTTACCTTCGTCCGTACTCGTACGTACGTAAAGTAAACCCCATGGGTCATGTTACGGTATTGAATTCTGTATGAAAGGGTGGCTCTGACGAACCACGAGAATTCTCTCTTTAGTCCCTTTTCTCGAGACCCTTTGTGTTTCATCCAACAAAGTTTTATACAAATATCACCTCGTATTCAACCAGAAATATGTTCGATACGATGTCGTCCTTTGTCGTACCGAGATGACGTAATAAAATACTTTGTACCTGCAGCTGAAGCTAGTGTAAAGAGGTCGAGTTATTTTATCCCCATCCGTTCATGAACCGAATCACTGCAGTTTTCATCTAGAACGAATGAAATCTGGAAAATTCATGCAGAAACAACAGCGACAATATCGGAGTTTGCACAGAAAAAATATTCCATGGAACCAAAATTACGATTGTCCCATTAGAATATCAAATAAACTGACCTCACTCGGTTTATTCACCTTCTTTTACAAATACCGCCTTTGGTCAACTGTGACGAAAAAATTTTCGTGGCCATAGAACTGTGGACAAATATTTGGCTCGTGACCAAAGTTACCAAACATGTTATCGTTCGTTCGAACATGTTTCTTTCTCAAAGTCTTGGTCCGAAAATTCCGGAAGTTTCACATTGCTCGTCGATGATTCAGAATTTCTTGGTGCAATTTCATTCATCATTTTATCGTAGGACGTATTCATGGGATATGTTTTTGGCATTCTCTTTTCCGCTAATTTCGGAACCATTCGTAAAGCCGAAAGTTTGAATTCACTGGTCGGCGAGTATTCTATTTCCCATCCAACACCGTCACACCCACCTACCCTCACAGAATATTAATGGGGGACGGGAGCTTGAAATAATTAACTCTACTGGATAATCTCTTATAATTTAATGCGGTTGGCTCATACAACAACGTTATGAACAGCACGCACTGAGAAAAAATTATGCTTGGGCCAACCATTTTTCAACTATAAAAACATGTAACTAACCGGACCAAAAATATTGTATGGTACCCGTAACTCATTTAAAAAAAAGTAGTTTTCGTAGTCAACATTTTATTGCATAAAAACACAATTTTTCGGGGTTACAACAAAAAAAAATAATTGTATTATGTTTTTTTCACTGCTATTCACTTGGAATTCACCCATTTTCAACGCCGCTACGCATTTTTAATTTAGAAAAAACCGCATCGTTTTCACCGGGATTCGATCCGGGACCCTATCGATGGCTCGCATTACTAGTCGCACGCCCTACCTACTACGCCAAACTATCTATTGAAAATTGTAATAAGTTTTTCTCATTTATTCTCGGATTTAACTTCGGAACCTCGCTTATTATTGGTTGTACTGCTCTAGTGCAAAACTATCTGAAATACTTTTTGATTAGAGGACAAGGTTGTCATGGAATAATCTTCTGGATATATCTCACAATCAGGTGCTGCGGGTAAGAAAAACTGGACCCTCAGTACTTTGAAGTATGAGTATAGTTCTGCGATAACATAGGAGAACTGGTGGCACAACTATAGTTTTTATTAAATGAGTTGACAATCGATTATGGAAAATGTAACTAGATGTTTTAGTATTTATAACTATTATCATTTTTATGATAACTATAGGGCATTGGTAACGTAACTATAGTGTTCATAGTATGAGTTAACCTATTTAAATCATAAGGAAAAGCTAATATTTTGGTAGTACCAACTATTCTTACGTTTGTGGTAACGTGAGCGAACTATTGTGCTCATGGTACGAGTTAACACTGCAATATGGTAAGGATAACTTATAGATGTTTGGTACTCTCAACTACTAGCCCTGTTCTAATAACTAAATACGAATTTTAACATGACTATATTGTTTTAGTAGTTTATTTTACAATAATTATAGTTGACAGTACTTTAAATATAGGTGTTCTCTACCAACATATCCATGTGTTGATTTTACCATCGTTACATAGTACGGCAAACCATTTTTCAGTAACCATCACCATAAAAGAGGATAGCCTGTACCAGTGTTGGGCAGCATCCAATTACATTGTGTAATTAATTACATTTCAATTACCAATTACAGTATTAATTTGTAATCGAAAAAAATTCAATTACCAATTACATTTTTAATTTGTAATTGAAAAAAATTCAATTACCAATTACATTTTTAATTTGTAATTGAAAAAAAT
>JAFFZH010004934.1:0-20848 GCA_018420115.1 Euura saliciscinereae
TGTCTATCTGTTTGGAGTTTTGATAATACGTAAAAAATGAATGGCTATTTGGAAAAATGAGGGCAACCATAGAAAAAATTATGAAACAAATCGAAAATGGTGAGGGAAAATCATTGGTCGAGTTGGCATGGAATGCCTCATATATAATCAGATATATTCATGCATGTACTCGTATATCATGAGATAAAATTACATATAACTCCATGTATGATCATGCATCGGCCTATGTTAGCAATATACGATCATATCTGATCATATATAGGCCAATATTTAATCAGATACGAGTTCATTATAGCTCAAGTCTAAGAGTTGCCGCAATCAACATTTTCATTTTTTATTTTAATAACATTTAAAAATATATATATCACGATCTGAGGGAATGGATAAACATTGAATTTGATGAATTTTTGTGTATTGCCATGAATAAAAAGATAAGTGCCTTTTAAATCCAATTTATTATGGAATCGCTAATCAAGCCGTCTAGGAAAATAATTTGTGACACTTTTTGGAAATTATTTGCGACGATTTCTTGCGATTTGGCACAGGTTGGAGTATTTTCGAAGTGTCAGAACAACATTGGACACAAGTAGGTACGACCGAGGGTACGACTCTATTAAATCACAGTTACAAGAAAGATAGAATGTCTTGGTTTTTCAACCAGCTCAATTTTTTGCAAAAAGCATGAAATAAAATATGTTTGTATGTGTTTCGATGTCTTCTTCAGCTGTGATTTTTGTCGGTCCGATATCTTTACCAAGAAAAAAAATTAAAAACGTGAAAACACCATAATTGACAAAAAAAAGGTCGAATAATGGGGCTAGGAGATTGAAACTTTGGCGAAATTTCGTTTTCATGACAATAAATGTTTGCCTAAATTTTTGTGTTAGAAAAAAAAATAAAAAAAATTTACGAGCTTTTCAGGCTAAACCCGGTCTGAATAAGCCGAAGGCCCAATAAGTACGTTTTATGCCGAAAGTTGGTCAGCATGAAGCCCAAACTACACATTCAATTCATTCCAAAAAATATGATTGGAACGTACAGCCGGTTATCGATATGGCGCTTTGAAATGAAAAAAATTATTGAGGCACCTCTTAGACTTGAGCTACGAAGCTCATCTTTGGTGTGGGTTCGTTTCAGACCAACTACCAAAGTTATGACTGGTGGCCGGTGGAATAAAAAAATAAAAATAAAAAACAGGACACCCTAATGAAGCCATATTAACCACCCATACATGAACAGATATCGGTTGATATCTGATCATTTATAGACTCATATATAATGATGTATATTTATATATACAATCATATATAATTAGATATGATTAGTTGTAATTAGTTATGACTTATGATTAGATATTAACTTTTTTTCCCGGGTATTTACTTGTGGCAGTTCAAGATCTTTTAGTCTATCAATTACACGCTTTTTCTGATTCAAATACTCCAATTTCCAATTTATTGGGTCGAATCAAATTTCGTTGAACCAACTGATCTTTAATTGCTAAAAATCAATACACCAATTTTGCCACCCGTAACCCCCATGTGCCAATTTCACAGCTTCAATCTCTGCAGACAACAATGTCGTCAATTCTATAGAATTCTTGGTATAATCTGATAATTATTACGATAACTGTATGGATTTGTTGAAAACTAAAAAATGATACACCGCTGAAGCTCCGGGTAGTAGCTCTCGACGATAAAATTAGCCTGATCCTATTTTCATACCCAAAAAGCTGCAGCCTGTAAATAATTAGCGAAAAATCTATGCTGTCGACTGTCAAGTATTTACTGCCTACTATCTTTGGTCTTCAAATGTTCTCAATGTATAGCATTCAGTCGGAATTGTATACTAATTTTTCCGAGTTCATAACATAGAGTATGATCTGCACGTGTGCCTGGCAGAAAAACTTTCCAAGGTCTCTGGAGGCGGCCTTCGTATTTAATTGAACAACTCTACTCCTGAACACGCGGCAGTTGATAAACAGCTGATATAAACTCATCTTTCAATTTACGAGTGACTTGCGTAGCTCTGCCCATGATGATCGTGATTACCGGATAATTACTTCGAAATTCTTTATGTTTTCTGCTTCTTTCTTCTTATAATGTAAGTCGAGTCATCGCTCCGTATGTTACGATTTTATAACAGTTAATGTGTGCATAATTAATGTAATGAGTATTAATTGGGATGGAAACGTAAAATAAATATCTTACTTACGCGGACACATAGCGTTTTCCATCAGACAACAAGGCCTGATGATGACTCAAAGAAAGCGCATCTGAAACCAAAACAAAACTAACTAAAAATCGAAACTATAAAAAATTAGAAAGTGTCTATGAACATACGGAAAAAAAACGTAATATAGCCAAAGATTGATCAACATCCAAGGATGCGTTCTGAAGTATTTGAACAAATTTATAGTCAAAACAGTGGGAATATCTCACATATTTCATCAATTCAAAGTATATTACACTACAAGGGCCGAGGCGAAGCTGAGGGCATCGTATCGCGCAGTTCCGGGCTCTCAAACTTCTGCCCGCGTAGTGTATACTATTTTATTCCATACATGAACGGAAAGGCCGATTTCGCTACCTATTTTGGGGGAGCGAAGTGCGGCTTTACCGACCGGGAACTCCTTCTTTCCGCTGGGAGACTATTAGGTAAGAAAGACCAGTTTTTCCTCCCGCAAAGTCTTTCCTCCCTGAAAGTCTTTCTTCCCTGAAAGTCTTTCTTTCCAGTTTACTCTGCCGTACCGACCAGTACGGCTCGGTCGGAACGTCACATAACCTAAAATGTAAACACTGATCTGCCCGCGAAATCGACCTTTCCGTTCATGGTGGAATAAAATATCGTGTGCACCACGGTCGCCGGACTTTTCACTCCCTCGGTGGCAACTCCACGCTCGGGAGCGAAAACGTCCTTTGCTCCCTTGGTGCACAATATACTATTTTTCATCAAATTCTCCGATTTCGCGTCAAATCGTACACTCTTAAAATAGTTTCATTTTCCATAAAACTTCAAGTAGGTACCTATAGGTATGTCGCGTGTGAATAAAATTTCTCTCCGGAGTCGCATCGTTCGAATATCTCCGAAGATATGAAAGAAAAGGGCACGCATAAATCATCTAGATGAACAGTGTGGAAATGGGAATGCTGAAAATAAAATGCAACTGCTTACAGAGAAAGAACGGAAATGAAGAAAGAACTGACGAAAGTCTGAATAATTAGAATCGGCGTTTCATTGATTATAAGGTGTTGAGGTCTAGAATTTCCCGCGATCCCAATATCGCATTGTGGCTCGCCGGCGGTGGCGGCGGCGCCTAGAAGGACATGACTTTCTAGTATCTAGTAACGCAACCCATTAAACTAGTTCCATTAGTCACGGCTTTGTTAGGCATGTTAAAATTTGTAGCAACGGGGGAGAGGTCCGAGTTTATGGATTCAATTACTGGAGGCATCGCCACTCGAGTGGTCAATTGTAAGCTTCGCGATGTGCCTCGGAGTACCTTCATAAGTGAAACAGCCTGTACTTTATGCCTTCGTAATACGCACTACGTCTTTCAAAACCGAGAAGGGAAAAGGAGGAAGCGAGAATAAGAGAAAAAGAGAAAGAGAGAAAGAGGTCTGAATACTATCACAACGGGGTTGCAGAGAGTGGGGAGGATTTGGGCACCAAAACGGCCCTGAGCCACTTACCACAGTAGGTCATCAGCTCTCCTCACAGCCCAGTACTACAAAGACTTGAACCGCAACGGACTCGAAGTTTACGTGCCTACATCATGCCGTAGACTCATAATTCTCGGCTGTCGTTACATTTTCCCGAGAAAAAGTGCAGTCCGAATCCTTCGCGACAAGATAATCGAAACAGAACGTTTCAGTTCATAGATGGGTACTGATTTGTCGTTCATTTAGAAATCCTTTCACTAAAAATTTAGTGCTATTCGTTGAATGAACAGTCCATATTGTTACACAATTTTTCGAATCATGGGTTTTAGGCAGAATATCATTTGGTCTGTGTAAACGACTGAATAACCTCATGCGGAGAAAGTTAATCACCAGCGGTAGGTTTGTATACCAACCTATGTAACTTTCTCGAGTTGCCGATCACATCGAACTTAGAACTTATAACTATTGTACGGTTTCTATTATGGACTTAACTCTCTAATGATTCGTGTTAAAAGTATATGATTCCCCGAAATCAGAGATATTGCCCTTCTAAAATAATTTGAGTGAATTCCAAATGGACAAAGAATGGGCAGAAAAATCAATTTGGCCTTTCTTAAATTGCCTAGGGTAACAGCAATCTCTATCGACGATCCAGAAAATTCATTCGTGTTTCATCTCAACATATTTTTCACGGTGAATCGAAGCTATTCGTTTAATGAATGGAACATTACGACAATATGATAAGACTCGCATTCTCATTCTTGTTCAACGCTCTGCCTATTCCGATTGTAAGACTCCAGAGTGAAATCTATGTATATAATCTACTATAAAATTGTACAAGAATAATTGTACCGGAAGTTTGCGACCCTGATCTATTGTGTTACCCCACTTATTTGTGATAGGTATATTTACAGACCAAACGACATGCCATAGATAATATTGACGGTGACGTCCATCTGCATCAAGGCTCATTCGAATTCTTGTCAGTCATTATAAACTGTACGAGATCAATATTTGTTAATCGTCAACTAGATTCACGATTGGAATCACATGAAGAGCCGATCAAACCCGGTTTCGAATCGGTCTTTCGGTAATTGGGATAATTACTCAAATCACCATGATCTATGACCTCGATCGTACCATTTGTCTTATTCTTCTCTAATTGTATCCGTGAATCGACCATCGAGATACACCTACGTGGGTCTCATCACGTGGGCGGTCCACTGAAAGTGGACTCCTTACTTGAAATCATCTACGCTGCAGTTACGGAAGGTGCAGAGTCAGTCGACGGTCGTTCGCAGATTAAACGTTAGGTATATATAAAATAATAATCACCGGATTTCGCCTTCTTAATTTCCGGTCTCGTTGTTTTTCAGGTACATGACATTATGAAGTGAACAGGAATTTTTACATTCCAAAGATAAAAACTAAGGAAGAAGCTAGTTGCTCAATGGGTGACGAGCAGTTGGACAGATGGACTAAGGCGGAATCGGCAGATGCTAACAGGGCCGGGGGATCGAATAGGAAATGATACAAGTCGGGATGAAGCAGGGGTTCGGGCTTGAACGAATAGAGTGGATAACTTGGCCCTCGAGCCCCGTTTGGATTTAACCAGCGCATGCGAGGGTCGGCGAAACGGGAGGCATTCAAGTTTCAGGGTTGAGGGCGACTGGGCCTAGGAAGGATATAAGGGCCGAAAGAATTCATCACGATTTCCAGAGGGTGTCTCCCTTCACTCCGCGAGCGGAGGCTGCTACGGAAAAGCCGGAAATTCAAGCTGAGATTGTAACAGGTTCAAAGGTAAAATGCCAAAAATTCGTTCTGTATGATGTGAATGTAAGAACTCTTAACTGACAATGAGTTGGCTTCAGCTCGAATAAATTGCGGAAATATCGTTTACGTTTACACAATTATCATCCTAATTTTGTTCATATCTTTTCTTACAACGACCCAAGAACGTCAAGCCCGCAAGGATCACTAGGATACTAGGATACTGACGTGATTTTCGATAAAAATTTGAAATTACAAAAACTTTATAATTAATTATCTCCAGAAATATTGATGTTAGCGGCTCAGTACTAAGGACCTTTTTTGTAGGAAATTGAATTTCCTACAAGTTTGTTTTCAGCATTTTTTTTCTGTATCTCTTGTCGTTTACGAAATAAATGCGAAAAAACGCGAATTTCATGGAAAAATCAGGTTTGGTGGCCCGTACTACCTCACCGGTGTGAGTTACGACTTTGCCGCAATGAGCACTTTTGAAGGGCGTTTAATTCTGAGAAATACTTGTCTATGGTCCAAGCGATGCCATGAAATGCCGCTGAGCTATAGAAATTTAAAGATTAAAAAATCAGAGTTTCCGTGTATCTTCAATGGGAAATCTTTACACGCCTTGGTCTAGGACTTCATATTAATATTAAGGACTCAAACTTTCAGAAATTTTTTTTCTTGTATTTCCAACAAAATTTCACGATGGGACAGATAAAAAAAAAATAGTCGAGAAAAAAAAGCACCCTAGCCTACATTTGTGTGCTCAAAATGTCCACAAAATGAATATCCGAAGGCTATACACATGTGTAATAGCTGCAACAAAAGCGTACCATTTTTGTTTTCCAGAGCAAAAGCGCAGGTATCTACTGTTGGATAAATCGATTAAGGCAAGGACAGCTACTTGCGGCAAAGAAAACTAATATAATCCAATACTACGTTATGCCGCATGTTTATGAGCGTAAAATATTTTTTCCCTTTTATATTGGTAATTCACGATACTGAGGTAGTGAATTTTATACTCACGTTAAAATTTCAGAGACAGTAATGGTGATAATAAAGTGAGGACACGCGCCTGCGAATTCTGAGGGTATCGTTTTTTTCCCCGCGAAACTGCAGTTTGTTCCGCGCAAACTGGCATACTGAGTGCTCAATGGAATTTGAGGAAAAAAAAATCTTCATGTACCCTCTTCCTATGTGCATGATTCATGACTTTCTCGTTCTCTGTTATTTGGTCGGTGATCTGGTCTGAATTTTGGGGTATATTTGAATGTGTATACTTCAGCCCGAATATGCCAAAAGATTACTTTTACGGCATTGGCATTGAAAATTCACTTTCTGACACTTGTTTCCGATCCGTGAAGTGGCACTTTATACCGCTTAGTTCCAACTTGCGATGTAAAGTCTTTCTAGCGCAACTTTGATGCGCAGTCCGAAGTTGCGGCATGAAGTCATTATACGCAGCTTCTATACGCAGTCCCTGCGGATCTCAACTGGCGTCAGAGTGACGTTCAATGCCTGTTCCGTAAAAAATACTGTATGGGGAGGACGAATAAAGTGACTATTCAACAAGGATTATGTTTTTCGTACCTACTCTCCGCTGGCTTTGCCTTAGGCGCACCCTCTACTCGCCCGCTCCAGGCAAAACAGCGGCTTGTACGAAAAGTATAACTTTGCCAGAAGAACAGTCACTTTACGCGGCATGCCACATAAATAGCAATTGTCATCTTTTTATTTCGAGCTCGTAGACAGAGCCGTCTCAACTGCTACAGCTTCAAGTAGAAATTTGGAAGGTATTCATCTTCTGGATTTCCGAGGGTCTTTTCGTTGTTTGTTCAACCTCTACACAAATCTATTGAACAGCAGCTTCGTTCACTAAATGTATGCGTATAAATTTGGTAGCTATCTCGCTATACAGTATTTAGCCTCGCGAGCGATAATGGAAAGAAGAATCGAAAGTCGTCCTCGAATCTTCTTTCGTTGAAACATAGAGGATATTCTCGGTTCCATTAACAAGAAACATCCCAGTCTGTGTGTGGGTGTGTGTGTTTGACTGTAGAGGATGATTTATACAAACTAGGTGTCACTTGAGTTGCTGCAACGTGTGTGATACGTAATTTCTCTCCCCCCTCCCTTTCAATTCTTCCTCTCCTCCTCCTCCTTCTCCTTCTCTCCTGACTTTCTTGGACACTGACTGAGATTTTAACATACGTTCATACATTCGTCAAAAAAAAGGGGGAAATACGAATAAAAGCAATGTGTTTCATTACCATTTCAATCATAATTACGTAATCTTATTTTTCAATACATGTTTTTTTAATAGCCAACAACAACAAAAAAAAACTTGTTTCATAAGTAGGTATGTACATAGTATGGTTGTTCATTTTGAACGCAGATATTTTTTCGTCCCCCCGCACCGAAAACTCGGTACCAAATTCAGCAAAAAAAAAAAAATCGTTGAAGCGCACTCCCTATGGCAAAGCCACGGAAGAGTACGAAAAACATAATCCTTGCTGAACAGTCACGCACGCACGCACGAACGAACTGCGTATAGAAACTGCGGTATAATAACTTTATGCCGCAACTTTGATGCGTAGTTCGAAGTGCGCAGTCCAAAGTTGCGGCATAAAGTTATTATACCTCAGTTTCAGTATAAAGACTTTATACTGCAACTTGGGAGTTGTCGGTATTATAGGTCCCACTTTACTGATCGAAAACGGGCGTCAAGATATTACTTTTCAATGCCTCTGCGGTAAAAAATAGATATTTATGTGGCATGCGCCGAAAGTAACTGTTTATTCGGTAAGGTTATGTTTTTAGTACTCGCCGTTGCTTTACAAGGCTCGCCTTCGGCTCACCAGGTAAAAGCAACGGCGAGTACTAAAAACATAAACTTGCTGAACAGTTACTTTCTGCGCGCGCCCCATACAATATTTTTTACGCAAAAGGCATTAATAGTCACTTTGACGCCAGTTGAGTTCCGCACGAACTGCGTATATAGAGGGGGTAACCTGCGGTATAAAGACTTTATTCCGCAACTTTGACATGCGCACTTCGAACTGCGCATCAAAGTTGCGGAATAAAGACTTTATACCGCAACTTTGAACTTAGCGGTATAAAGTGCCATTTGCCGGAACGCAAACAGGCGTCAATAAGTGACTTTTTAATGCCTGTGCCGTAAAAAAAATATTTAGCGGTCGCTACCGAAAGTCGAAAGAGAGAAAAATGTTAAAAAGGGCTGTGAATGAATCATTTACCTTTTCAAGGGTACTTTATTTGGAATCAGTTATTTTTTTGCTGTGCCCCACCCGATACAACGATGCCTAATAAACCGTTGATTATCAATGTTTCATTGTTAATTAGTAGCTGTGGTTGAAAATTATTCAAAATCCGAGAAATTTCTTTCAGATTGATTGCGCGACCCCTAAATGTGAATCGATTCTATTGAAATTTGGTGTGTGCTTTGAGGGATGTCAAGTATGAGTGAATGTAGAGGGTGAGAGTCGGAGTTATTAAAAAAAAAATCTTTGACATTTGGGCAAAATAATTTTGGTTGGAGGTATTGAGCGACCTCAACATTTTTCAGTGAAACTTGGAACACCTTCATGAATTTGGAGAATGAAGACATTCAACATTGAGAGGGTGAGAGGCCCGGGATAAAAAAAGTTGAAAAACCGGTTTTCAAGTAAAAGCTCAATTTTTCGACCCCCTTAAGCGACCTCTAAAAATTGTCCAATTACGTTTATCTTTGGAGGGGTTTGCTTTCTCGGTAAAAAATATCATTTTCTGGGGTGAGATTTGGAATCGAAAAATTGAGGTCAAAATATTGCCACTCTAGTATGCATAGATATATGTTACTGCCATTTAAATAGCTCACACGACGGCGGTGTCTACAGTGTAAGTTCCTAATAACTGAAGCGACCACTGAAGAATAGATTCCCAAACTTGTAAACGAAATGGGATAGAATATATGTAGATAGTACTAGGGTGAACCAATTATCTAGCTAATTCATGAGAGAATGAGTTTAATGAAGAAGAAAATAAAGCGCGAGATTTCAAGCACGTTCGGTCGACACGATTTCGCAGTGCAAAATCGATGGCATAACGATTAATAATTTCACGACCGCGTTAGTCCCGCTTTCACGTTAGCTGAATATTCTTTTCACCACACCTGCACGGAAAGTACGAATTTCGGCCCGCTGCGTGAACGGGAAGTCGTGCTTTCCGATGCAGGGGGTGGTGAAAAATAGTATACAACCCACGGGAGTGAAAAAGGCCATCCCAAACTGCATTCTTGCCACCCTCGCCCTCGGCTCGGGTGTCAATCTCACATGCAGTTTGGAATAGCCTACTTTCCCTCCCTAGGTGTGTATTATACTATTGAATGCGATACGAAAGAAAAAGAAGAAAATACTCGGATGTGAAAAAACGAAACATGGAAGAAATGTCTTGTTTTTATTCAGGTGTTTGTAAGTATAAATTCTCAGTAGCAGTAAAGAAAATTCAGGAATTCAGAAATTCTCTTCTATTTACAGATAGCCCGGAAATTGGTAGAAAATGTAGGTTTACAGCTGCCGGTATTATACAACTCTGTATTCTACGGGGTGTAACTCTAAGCCGCGCGTGAGTTCCAAAGAGTAAAAGTATCTGCTGCTTCGATTCTGCAGCCAGGTCGCTTTCACTTCCTGGCAAGCCTCTCGAGGAGGCATAAGTAAGGAATATTGTAGGTGTATCTTACCGATAGAGTCCTAGTCCTATATTCATGACGATTCATGGTCGATCTATACTCTTTAATTACGTAAAAACTTAGCGATAAAAGAAATACAGAAAAAAGAGGAAGTTTGATAAACAAACGAGAAAATCCATTCTTATCATCAAAATTTTTCAGTTCTCGTTCTACGTAGGTAATTTGCCCCTGACTTTCAGCATAATTACTTTGGTGTCTATATATTTTTTTAGATTCTTCCTGTTGAAATGAAGTAACAGTCGGTTGTGTATATGGGTGACTCGGTTTATTCAGGAGAGCCAATATCCTGTCCAGCCCAGTTTTCTGTCGGGAATTACGATATATTTAACCGCATTCGGTGTGTTTCGAGTTAGCTTGATGTGTCGGTATATACCTCAGTGCGAGCTCGCGGACACGAGCCAGAAACTATTTATACGAAACCTAAATAACGAAATTACCGAAGTAGTGGATTCCCCCTCAATCTGTATGATCTCAATCGAAGTTTGTTCTCTTTTTCATACATCTAAAAATGAATCAACTTGTGCAATCCATTGTGAATTACAGGCTGTTGGTTTAGGTAAAATATCCGCAAGCCGAAACGTGTATTGTCAAATCAATCGATGTACACGAGTATAAAAATGCCGCCCACCCGACGTACAGGCAAATGACTGAAAGAATGAAAATAAGGAGGGGGTTGGAAACGAGATGTAAGCGTGCCATGAGCGAAATCAGCTGCAAATGTCTAACGCAAACTTTCTAAATTACGTCAGTTGAATCGCATTTGGAACACATACGAACTATAGATTTGAGTGTGGTGTGAACTCTGGAGACCTACCGATGCGGCAGAAGGTATTTAATAAATTCACAATATTCTCTTTCTTCCAATCATATAGAGGAAATAATCATTTCGCCGTAAATTAATTTGTCTTCACCAGAAGACCTAAGAAGTCACGGTAAAAGCTACATCTGTCGACCTTGATTTTAACATACTCGTCCCATACAGATTTCAGATGAAGACAAAATCAGGTATTATAGAATATTCTGTATATATCGAGAATATACGAACGAATGTATCTGGTCGACTGATAGTTTACACTGATTTTTGTTATTCCAGTAAATATCGTCTGACTGGTCATGTGACCGATAATTTATTTTCATTCACAAGTAAATATAATTTGACCGTAATTATACTAACATTCACGTAAATATTCACTTGACAGTTCAACTAACGGATTTCTTGAGTCAAACACATTTTTTCCGTGTACGTATTGCCAGGTGATTTTATCATAATTTGAAATCCACACGCGGATGATACAGAATCCGGCGTGCATACGAAAGCCGCCGCCTTTTCGCAAGCATGCGCTGTGGCGAGTGCGATTTGAGCTATGCGCCTACCGTCAAACTAATGTTTGTTCCAATTGCGATACGTGAACGACAACTATACTTGATATAATTAGCAAAATTGGAACAAGTGGCATGCAACTGTACTGGAAAGTCGGCAAGGACCGTCGTGTCAAGAGGAAGTCCAGTCTGTTGGATGCAAACAAAAGATATACAAAGTGGGATGTTGTAGGCGCAGTGTTCTGAACTGTTTATTTCAATGGTGTACACCATAATACCTAAGTAGGACCGAGACCCGATTATGCTTCCGTCATACATAACATGATGCTACAGGCCTGCAACGGCCCAGTTCCTACACACTCACAGAACTGTCACTAGACATAACCGCAAGTGATAAGACGCGCGGCGTAACGAAGTATAGCACAAAGATATAGTAAAGACGTGCACAAACGCAGAAACAATACCAAATTACTATACTGTTTTATGTCTGATACACAAGGTTTACCATTTCAACGATTACGAAAGGCTGATTATAAACATCATGTGATACATAATAGATTATACCTATATCTGTTGACTAAAGGTGAGGCGTTGTAGGCTGCAGCTCTGATGTGTGTGTGAGCCGCAGATTGAGACTTGGATTCATTTCCGGGTGACCAACGCTACGAATAAACTAGGTGTAGTATTGATTTCCTGCTTTTCATCCCGAACACTTCTCCAACTAAATAAAATTTCATACGCTGTGTTTAGTGTGGCGAGCGAGGCCAGAAAAAAAGTTTTTAATTACCCGGTGGTACAACCGGCTGAAAAAAAACCGTGTCCTTCACACAAATATGACTGCCGCCCTTTTCACATGCAGCAACCGACGAAAACGCTCATAACTTGAGCTTGAGATTAGCTCGGACGGAGATCTACGAATCAAAATAAAGGTAATGAATGGACGAAGTGATTAATTACCAACAATCATATAGCCAGAACAACCGTAACACTGTGTAAATCAACTGAAAAGCGCAATCTGGAGAAGTTTTTTTTTCATCCGACAATCACAAAGTCACAAAGTTAAAATTGAGTATCGGACCTGAAGATCAGAGTTTTTCCCTTTTTCTTATATTTTCAGAAATGACTTGAATTTTCGCGATAGCTCTAATGGTTCCCGAGATATGATCCGAAACGTCACGCCGAGCTCCCATTCTTCAAGAGTTGAAGCGTTGTTGAAGCGTTCACATACCAATCGGTTATCACATCTCTCATGAATTCGCGAAAGCTTGTACGATTTTTATAATTATCAAGTGTTGCATTCAAACAAAAAAAAGCTCGTACTCAATATTGGCCTCGTGACCTTTTGATTGTGGAATGAAAAAGAGAAAAGAGAAAAAAGATAAAGGGCCTAGCCGGGGTTCCATATGAAATGTGTCCCTAAACCGATTTGGGTACACTATGCACCAAATTGAAGCATTTCGTGAAAAACTAGGTTCCCCCAAGTTTCAACCTCCCATCTTCACCATTATTCTGGGAACCTGAGAAAACGTTATTTTTCGTTATTTTGCGGTTTTTGCGCCATTTCCACTCAGTAACGAAAACTATAAGGCCTGTTGAGTAGAATTTCTGAGACTGAGCTAGTCAATCCTGTCATCAATGACGATAGCGATGAAGACTACGTAAAATTATCATGTGTTTTGGCTCACAATATTCTCATATTAATTATAAATTGTGAGAGAAGCTGTCAAAAGTTGATACGTTATAGTAAAACCAAAACGTTCACTGGTTAATAAACAAGTAGGTATTTGTAACTGTATCAGAACTATAGTGTTGCCGCGAGAGACGAGAAAAACGAGACGAGACCAGAATGAAGAGTCGAGACGAGAATGAAAAGTCGAGAGACGAGACGAGACGAGAGAGATACGGCGAGAGTGTCGAGAGTATCGACCTATCATTCAACTAATTGTAGTATAACGAGTACAAGCGGTACAATCGAAGAAATGAAGCAGCGATGCTCAAAATTTCTCGATATTACGATTTCATGCCGACATTTTCAATTCCATCACTCGAGACGAGACGAGAGACGAATCTTTAGGTCGAGAAAAATTCGAGACGAGAGACCAATTTTTTTCTCGATATTCGAGACAAGACGGTATGATCTATCGTCTCGACAATGTCGAGACAAGACGAGAGAAGGGAAATTCTCATCTCGTCTCGTCTCGCGGCAACACTAATCAGAACATAATGGAATCACGAAAATATGCAGTCCATTTTCCATGAGCAAAGATAGAAAAACCAGTTTTCGATTTTTTCAACAATCGCGCCCCCTTGCGAGAAGTCGGAAAAATTCAAGAAAATCAAGCACAGATATATGCTCGTAGTATAAAAATAAGAAGTTAGTCACTCTTCGAATTCGATCGAAAATCGACAATTACCTTCGAAAATTTTTCAACAGGTTGAGTTCACCACAAAAAAATCGGAAAAAATTCTGTGACATGCACGTCAATGTCCGTCAGATGTGGATTTTTTTAAATAGAGTTTGCGGAGTGGAAATGGCGTAAAAACCGTAAAATAACGAAAAATAATGTTTCCTTAGTTTCCTAACATAATAGTGAAGATAGGAGGTTAAAATTTGGGGGAACCTAGTTTTTTACGAAGCGCTTCAACTTGGCGCATAGTGAGTCCAAATCAGTTTAGGGGCCCATTTCATATGGAACTCCGACTAGCCCCCTACTCCGGGTTCCGCTCTTCAGTTGATTGAAACAATGTTACGGGTGTATTAGCTATGATTGCTGGTAATCAATCCCTTCGTCCATTCATTACCTTCCATTTTGATCCGCAGATCTCTGCCCTAGCTAATCCTAAACTCAAGTTACGAGCGTTTCCGTCGGTTGCTGCGCGTGAAAAGGGCGGCGGCCATATTTGTATGAAGGACACGGTTTTTATCTTGTAAATATAATTTTTGGGTATCTTTTTTGATTCTTCGGATCACGTAAACATTTCAGCCGGTTGTACCACCGGGTAAGTAAAACCTTTTTCTAGTCCACTTAGCGGCTCCCGACTCTGGCGATTCGAATAATCACCAACATAGCATAATAGAGTTGTTACATCGAATCTGTGGTTCTGTAAATGTAAGCGACACTGTTCCGTCACGGGAAATTGCAGGAGATCTGGATTCCTCGAGTTCACCTAAACCTAATCTTTCTGTGATACATTCTTCAAAAACTCAGTTGTACATAGGTAATTATCGATCATGAGTCATACCCGTTGACTATGGTCGACGTTCTTTCATCGACATCTGAGTTTTTGAAAAATGTATCACAGAAAGATTAGGTTTAGGTGAACTCGAGGAATCACATATCTCCTGCAATTTCACGCATCTATATATATATACTAGGCGCGCCAACCCCCCGATTCAGGTTGTATTCAGTAATATTTTGTACATGGTGAAAAAAGTTACGACAAAAAAATTGAAAATTCTGTATGGAATGAAAAAGTGTGATCTCACTTATAGTGGTGTGAAAACGATAATATTCGGATTGAAATCCTGTCATATCTTTACTCTGATTGAAACCCCGATTTGGGTTGATTAAATTAAATCAAAATTATTTATAATTTTTCAATTAAAAATTGAAAGATAATTTTAAATTAAAAATTGAAAGATAATTTTGAATTAAAAATTGAAAGATAATTTTAAATTGAACAAATGGGAGTTTATTTATTCAAATAATGACATGACATGACCTGTCATGACCCGACATGACGTGACATGACCTGTTACCACCTGACATGACCCGACCATTTTATACATATATACATCCGTTCAAGATGTCCTGACATGACCTGTTATGACCTTTTATGTCTTGACATGACCTGAAATGACCTGTTACCACCTGACATGACCTGACATGACCTGACATGATTCTGGGTAATCTACGGGGTCCGTATCGGAGGGGGGGGGAGGGGGTCGTCGTCGTCGTCGACCTTCGAAAGGGGGGGGGGGGGGAGGGGGGGGGGGGGGGGTCTTGAGACGGCGGCGGGGGAGGCGGTGGGATCTTGACACGGCGGCGGCGGCGGTGGCGGCGATATCTTTATATAATATAGAACGATAGAACGATATGCATTCATCGGATTATTTTTTTCCATTTATTTTACCTTCGATTCCACTTATATCAAAGAAGAGCATACGTTCAAATGACTTGAACATGGAGGCTGAATGCAACCCTTAAAATTCGAATAAGTCATCAAAAATTTGACATCGCAACCATTTCTTGAAACCTCAATTTTTTTGTTATTGAAAATGGTGTGCTGGTGAACTCTCTACGACTGTTTCTCGCCAAGTTACGCCACTTTCACTGAACATCGATCGGTCAGATATTGTTCCACAAACATCCTGTTAGGGGTTAAGTATGCGAATTCGGAGATCAATTCTCTTGGGTTGGATTGCTTCAACTCGGCGTAGCTCCGCATACTAAAATCGTACAGGGGTTTTCAAAAACACGATCCAAAGCTGGACAAACTCCCTAACTTTAGCTTTAAATGGATTTCGAAAAGAAAATCTGCGCCCCATGCAAGGCAAGGCTTTGAAATTGACATTCAAGCGTGGATTTGCGCCCTTTTGCTTCGGAACAGTGAAATTCAACAAGGAACACGGTTTGAAAAATTCATTCAGTTGGGGTGGAAGAAGACACTCCAAGCTTCTATTTGCGCTCCTTGTGTTATCGATACGACGTCTGGATCAGGACTTACAAGCATTTGAAAGTTCATAATTTCTCGATCCGTTATCAGATGCTGCTTTCATTCTTTTGAGGCGTGTATATGAATACTGGAAGTGTACAGCATAGCAGCTGTTACAACCTGCCAAAGTTTCGCGTCTCGGTTTGGATGATAAAAAATGGCAAATCTGTCACTCGGGCACTTACGTCTTTTTCATACATTTTCTAAAAACCTAATAATCACTGCTATGTTATTTTTTCCGGCACAGGCATGAACAAGTCACTTTTTGACGCCTGTTTTCGGTCCGTAAAGTGGCACTTTTTTCGGCCTGCCATAAGAAACGCCACTGCACGGACCTCAACTGGCGTCAAAGTGACTCTTCATGCCTTTGCCGGAAAAAATATCGTATGGGGCGTGCCCGTAAAGTAACTGTTCGGCGAGGTTATGTTTTTCGTACTCTCCGTTGGCTTTACCTTAGGCTCGCCTTCGGCTCGCCAGGTAAAACCACCGGCTCGTACGGAAAACATAACCTCGCCCGAAAACAGTTACATTACGGGCATGCCACATAATATACTATTCTACGTACAGCTTGATTCAATTACAATAACTAAAATCCGATGGCACGAAGTTTTGATCCGTTTCTCATATTGAAGAGAGAGAAGAAGAAGAAAATAAACATTAGTCGAGGACACCGCACATGATTGATCCGACTCCATTATTCGAAGGATTCAGCTGTGTTCAGCACATTTCACAGCGCGTGCGAACCTAATTCTGAGCAACATGTAATCGGCCGTAAGAAAGATTTGTGTCCATTATTTTTTTGCTTCGTGTTTCTTTCCGTTCATGTAGAGCTAATATTATTATTATTATTCACGCCAAGAAACCTTGACCCGATTCAGGCTAGTCCAAAAGTATTCGGTAAGACTTGACCTATATACTGCAGTACATATATACTCTCGCATGTCACTATAATCTATAAGCTTGAATACCTAGATTAAAAATCCACGAGTCAGGCAATAACAGCAACAGAAGACTTTCTGTGGATTCGAAACGGGATTCCAACTGTTCTTCTTCTCTTCCAATTATCATTGATGTACGCTAAT
This sequence comes from Euura saliciscinereae, assembly GCA_018420115.1. Classification (NCBI taxonomy): domain Eukaryota; kingdom Metazoa; phylum Arthropoda; class Insecta; order Hymenoptera; family Tenthredinidae; genus Euura; species Euura saliciscinereae. The sequence goes on from JAFFZH010004934.1 coordinate 17,292, forward strand.
TTCGATCTAAGCTTTGGATTTCAGAATCCGGAACCCCAGCTATGGAAACCGAACTCAGAATATACGAAGGTTAAGTAAAAGTAATTATAAGAACTGAAAAACGGAGATGATTCGTTCGAGCTCAAATTTCACTTTGAACATCAATGGAAAGTGTCGTTCGCACGATTTTACCAGCTAGTAGGATGCAAAGAAATAATAATTGAAGAAAGGAAATGAAAGGTGAGAAGTAAGAGCAATAAAGAAAACCTCTCAGCTCCAGACTCTGAATATTCAGGTAATGTGCGCTAACCAAGAGAAAAAGTAGCGCACATCGCATTAGTATATTACACACCTAGGGAGGGAAAAGTATTTGCCAACAACCATGAATAGGAGATCGAGATATGAAGCCAAATGAGGTTGGCTTTTGAGCGAAATAAAGTAAAGCAAAGCAAAGCCGAGATCGATGCGTTTTGTAGCGTGTTCCGAACTGTTACGAATTTGACCCAAGGTTCAATAAATAACAAGCGGGTTTGGGCAGACTATATATGAGCCAGCTTTTGAACTCTCAGTTATTTATTTTTTTTCGGCATAGGCATGAACAAGTCACTTTTTGACGCCTGTTTTCGTTCCGTACAGTGGCACTTTATATGGCTGACCTTATAAAAATTTTGTCGAGTAGTTGTCATGCGCAGTTCCTGATTTTTTATGTGCGGTACGAACTGCGCACCTCAGAACTGTCATACAAAAGTATTACGCGAAAGAATATCAATCCGATCAAATTCACTGTGTGCCAAGCATAAAACGCGTACAAATTATTCGTTCCAGAGTGTACATCCCAGAAACGATTATTCACTCACTGAAACAACCAATTTTTTACACATTTTATTCTTGGCACACAGTGAATATTTGTTAAATATCAAATGTTTGATTTGGTTGTTTGATTGAATGATTAATCGTTTTTAGGATATGGACTCTGGAACAAATAATTTTTTACACATTTTATTCTTGGCACACAGTGAATTTCATCGGATTAATATTTCTTGCAACCGACTAGTCGAATTCAATTCCTGTTTCATCCTCACAGTTCAAAAATAGTATTGAGACATCTACAAATGGACAAAAGTCGTGGGTTTAGTGTTGTCTTAAAAAAAAAGTTTTGATTGGATGAAAAAAATGTAAGAAAAATCTGTGCGACATTCTCGCGACCGGGAAACTGTTCTACGTTAATCATACAATTGTGGTGAATTTTTTCAGATTCTCAAGTATGGTCCTTGTTTCGGTTAAAAAAAATCATAACTCAGGAAGGGTTGCTCTGAAACTCGGAAAAATTCAGAAAAAAGTTTTAGAGCAAGAACAATAGGAAAAATCACGAAACAAATTAAAAATGTTGGTGATTCTCTGGACCTCGAGACGTGGAGATCCAGAGAAAACTCAACTTTTCATTTTCAGGCTGCTTCCAATAATTCTTTACTATGAAAACAGAGAAACGGAAAGTGAGAAATCGTCGCTGTGCAACTGATGGGGTTGGTGCAAGTATGTACTACGGTTATAACCATCGCGCGTAGTACTTTCGCTCACATTATACATAGTTTCAATCTTTTTGCAGACATCTGCTGTATACAGGTGAAAGCGCGTTGGTCGTGCGATACTCTTTCGTTGACTGTAACACAGTTGAGGCTGCAGGGAATTTCAAATATCGAATAATTCCATACCACTCAATACAGCGCTGCTAGGTACATGTTGATTGAGAAAAAACCGAGAGTGGAAATATAAATGGTGGGAAAAAAGTTAACCAGCTTTGACTAAAATGAGGCAAAATTGACGGTGCATACATAATGCAGAGAGAGGTGTCAATACAATTTTCATTATGTGGCTGCCAGTCAATTGAGCGGACGAGGTGTCTGCTAAATTCATTTCCATACTGTCAATTCATGAAAAATGTCAATATAAATATATATTACAATCACAAATCGCGTCAAGTCAGAAGAAGATGTTCAAAAGAAGGTCGACTTAGGCTCTTGAGTGTCAAATCAATGGACCCCAAAAAAATCATTTTCGGTGCGCGAATTGGTGTCAACGTTTTGAAATTCTTCTGCTACAATTGTAAATAGAATTAATGTTGATGGAATCGTATATTCAAGGAATTTGCAACATTATGCAAATGACAACGAGCGTTATTATGTAGACTTTGTGAAATAATTGCAGCAAGTGAGGCCCGAAAATCTACTGTAACAATTCACACCATTTGAATACCAAAAAAAAACTCGAAAAACCGGACACTTCGTGAGCATCTATTCATCAAGGCTATGGATGAAGCTGACTGAAGTGTTAATTAATTCGCGCATACCTACCTAGACGAAATACTTACTTAATATTTTTGTTTTTCAAATTTCAAGTTGAACAATTTTCATTTCAGTCTGGGCCCCGAAAATGCACCGGCACAACAGGACCCTGGCCTTTTATTAGGGAGCTACCTGAAGGGATCATCATTTTTGCAATGGTAAAATATTCTTCGATTTCGATGGCAATTCTCGCTGTTATTTACCACAATATCGAATCGTAAAATTTACGATCATAGACAAATTAGAAGTATGTAGAGTTTCTACATATTTTGCTGATGCAGCACTGACCTATTTCTGTCACCGAATACAACTCCCCTGGCGATAGAGCTGACAATGAGTCGCTTGATTAGACGGAATAGACCAAATTAGTACCCATACTTACCTTATACCTTCGTGAATTCCAACATCCATAAGTATGTATATTACATAAAACAAAAGTGGGATCTTTCAGTGTACAAAGAATGAGAATGTAGTCGTACAGAGGGACACATTTTTTTGGAGCAAAATAAAAAAATATGAGTGTCTTTCAATCTGTTGAAGAAAGACTTACATTTCTTCTGAATCGTGTGGATTTTTCGTCCCAACCTTGATTTGAGATGGAACCGGCGGTGAGTGACTTTTTCAGCATCAAGAAGTGAAATCTATCTCTTCGCGCGATTGGAGTGATCAAATCACTGATCGGAATTTCACTCGATTGGAGTTGCGCTGATTTCGTTATAGCTGGATTGATTAGACAGTTGATCGGCGTGAATACGGACTCCAAGAAATTTAGAGAGTAAGTATATGTATTCGCGATGCTCTCGAAATGAAAAGGGCCACGCGGCAGTAACATCTATTCAAAAGAACTATCCTCCCTGGAACTTCATATTGCTGAAGCATGAGAAATCGTGTGCAGTAAAACGCTAGTATTTCAAATAATCGATTGTGACAGTGTTTAAAAATATCACTTCTCATATTTTTTGAATATGTTACACAGTTTTTTGTTCCGCGCAGTGGGATCTCCTTTAAAAAATGTGCTACAGTTCAGATTACGCGAAGGTTACACTGAGAGAAATTCATATAGTCAACGGATTTTATGATTGACAGGATTATAAAAATATTCAATCAAACCCAAATAATGGTTGAGAATGCTATCCCGAGTCGAAATTTAACGACTGTTTTGAACCTCAGTTGTGAACAATTTTCCCAGAGAAATTTAGATCCTCTTTAGCGCCTCAAATTCGTAGATACCGGAAA